>JAJOOS010036354.1:0-11258 GCA_029582725.1 Solanum chiquidenum | reverse complement strand
GGGGTCCTAAAAGAACTTCCCTAAGTTAGTACTAAGGCGTTAGTCCCTAAACGTCAAGGCATGACCCCCCGAAGGACAACCAAGGGTCCTTGAGGAGGTCCTTAAATTGCAGCCAAAAAGCTGCCTGAAGGCAGTCACCTACGATGGATTGGGGTCCTAAAAGAACTTCCCTAAGTTAGTACTAAGGCGTTAGTCCCTAAACGTCAAGGCATGACCCCCCGAAGGACAACCAAGGGTCCTTGAGGAGGTCCTTAAATTGCAGCCAAAAAGCTGCCTGAAGGCAGTCACCTACGATGGATTGGGGTCCTAAAAGAACTTCCCTAAGTTAGTACTAAGGCGTTAGTCCCTAAACGTCAAGGCATGACCCCCCGAAGGACAACCAAGGGTCCTTGAGGAGGTCCTTAAATTGCAGCCAAAAAGCTGCCTGAAGGCAGTCACCTACGATGGATTGGGGTCCTAAAAGAACTTCCCTAAGTTAGTACTAAGGCGTTAGTCCCTAAACGTCAAGGCATGACCCCCCGAAGGACAACCAAGGGTCCTTGAGGAGGTCCTTAAATTGCAGCCAAAAAGCTGCCTGAAGGCAGTCACCTACGATAGGGGAACCCATGCCTCGTGGGTGGACTCACTCCCCGTAGGTGGGGGTCGTGAGTCAAGATTTAGTCTACCCCCAAGCTCCCCCAAATCTCCAAGTTTTAGTCACAAACCACGCTTGTACTGTACAGTCCGTGGACTAACTCATGCCCCGTAGGTGGGGGCTCGTGAGTGAGGCCTGGACCAAGGACAAAAGGCAAGCCACAGACCCAACCCACGAGTGACCAGTACGATTCGTGGGTCCATCCACCCCCTGTAGGTGGGGGTCGTGGATGGGGTCTGTAATGCTGCCAAAACAATCTCGGCCAAGGGTCAAACCTTTTAAGTAAATCCTAATTAATTAAGTAAAGGTGGGGATGGTTAGTATTAGTTATATTAGGCATATATAAATACTTCTAAGTCATAAACTCCACTTAACACCTCATAACTCACAAGACTCAAACTCAACCAACTTCCCTCTCAAAATATTCTCTCTAAGTCTCCATTGAAGAGCAAGGTCAAGGTCAAGCTAGGGGGTTCAAGAACAAGCCTTTCTTCCTCAATTTCGTGTGGAAATCTTCCTCATGTATGGATGCTCTTCATCCTTGGGTAGCTATCACCCAAGGAGCCCCTTCAAAGTATGTTTTTAAGGCTTCCAAAACCTAGGGTTTTCATCTAGTCATGGGTCTTCTTCCAAAACGATTTAAATTATTTAATTATGGTTTATTATGATTTATTATGATGATTTATGGTTGGATTAATGGATTATTGATATATTTTGATGAAAATCTCCTATGGACCCATGATTTCCCCTTCTTCTTAAATTGTGAGCTAAGATGTGACTTGATTGTTCATGGAAGATTGACAATTGATTATGTTTACATGAATTATGTTATTGAATCATGATTTCCCCTATGTAATGTAGTTATTTCAAGAAGTTAGGGTTGATTGTGATTTATAGCCTTGAAGGGCAAATTGCAAGGGTTTGTATACGTTGATAAAGATTCTATATGAACTCATGATTCACCTATGTAATGATGATCCTATGACTATTGTGTATTGGTGGTATTGATGCAAGATCCTTCTCCCCTAAACCCTTACATATGACCATGCTTGAAAGGACTGTGATTATGATATTAATTTTGTGTTGATTGAGAGGTCATTCTCATAAAACATTATGAATATGATGTGAAAGGTTTACTCACATACTAAGGATTCTAAGGGTGAAAGGCCATTCTCACCTAAAGAATCCATGAGATACCATGACACTATGATGGTTTGAGTTCTAGGCATTCTTCCATGAACATGAATATAAAGTAAAGACTTAACATGATTATTAAAGGGAATTAAGCTTAGCACCGAGTGGATAGGAGCATGAGATGGAAACCTTATACCTCAGTTAGTTTGGGTTTCTAGTAGCAATCTCCCTATCCCATAACTATGTGCCCACATAGGTCCTTAGCTAGTGGATCCACCTATAAGCTAAACATGTTAGTTCTACCTTAGGCAAGTAGAATACCTCTTTTCGGTGTGGGTTCATGACACCGGATTCCATGTAGCTCACATGGTATATGTCGGTTAAGGTTATATTTCCCTACATGAAAAGACAAGATCCATGACATGATATGAAAAAGAATATGAACTAAGAACAAGTACATGAGTGATGTGCTATGACTACTTAAGGGGTTTTACTTAGTGTGAGTGGGGGTATGTGACTTCACTCATGCATTGCACAAGTAAGCTTTGAGAGTGATTGTGGTATGTGCTTGATGACATGATGTTTTATGAGTTAATATATGCTTTACATGAATATGAACATGAACATGAATGTGAGCTATATCAATGACTTCTTAGTGAGCTTTGCTTAGTATGAGTGGGGGTATGGGACTTCACTTGTACATTGCACAAGTAGACTTATAAAGGGGTTATGGTGTGGTTTACTTATGACATGACTATGTATGAATCTATGTATGCATGATATGAATTGATGTTAAGAATGACTTTCCTTATTATGAACCATGAACATGAATGTCTCTTTGTCTATGAATGTTGACTATGGATGAGGTCAAGATAAGTTATGCATGATTATGGTAGCCTAGGGTTGCTTATGGTATGATTTGACCTAGTAGTGACTCTAAATGTGCATGATGACTTTTAAACTTGAAAAAGGCACGATTTCAACTAAATGTCCCTTTTATGCATGTTTTAAAGATTTTTATGCATGGCTCCATACTTAGTACAATTAATTGTGCTAACCCATATTCTCTACATTTTCTTATAAGTGTAGGTTCCGGACGTTGAGACTCATTTCTCCTTTCAAGTGAAGCTTGGGTTGACTATTCCCTAAGCTTTGTGAGTTTTCAAGTTCGAGGACGAATTATTCATTTCTAGTTCTCTATTGTACTTTCTATTTTCAAAACTATTGATGTAAAGGGCTATGTCCCTAAGATTGTACTCTATTGTTTTAGATGGTATATGAGACAAGGTCTAGACTCTTATGATTTTTCTTTTATGGAAAGACTTCTATTGTAAAAGTTTTAAATTTTTTCGCATCATTATCATGTCTTATGTTATGAATATGCTAAGGGCCTGTATGAGACCCCTTTGAGGTCAAGTACGCCGTGTTACGTCTAGGGGGTACCCCTGGGTCGTGACACAAATCCCTATATAATGATTTTAAACCTCCAAATCATCCAAACCCAATTCATTCTCTCATATTCTCAAAAGAAGATCAAGCTCCTCCTCTCAAATATTTCTCTCTCTAGAAGTTGAAGAAGAAAGCTAAGGTTTGAAGATCAATTCTCCTAATCCTCTATTTCTTCCAAGCTTTTGGTATCAAGGTATGATAGTTTTCATCCATGGAGCCCTTTACTCCATGGAGTTCCCAAATTCTCCAATTTTATAAAGTTAGATTCCCCAATCAAGTTAGGGTTTTCTTCAATTTCCATGGGTTCTCTTCAATTTTGGTGTAATTGATTGTTATATGATTTTTATATATAAATTGAAGTAATTGCATGTTTTTAAGTTATTTCCCATGAACCCATACATAACCCATATTTTCTAAGCTATGTTGATATAATGTGGGTCTTGAACTATGAAAGATGAATTTATGAAACTATTCATGTCTTCCCTTTATGAAATAGATGTAAATAAATTTGAAGATTCTTTGACTTTGAAAACATGATGAAGCTTATGAATTATTGAGAAGAATGCATGTTCATGAAAGTATGTTTATAGCTCAAGTAAGCTTATAGATGAGAGTGTCTATATGTTCTATGAAGCTTGGCCACATGACATGAATGACATCTAGATTTACCCTCAATTCTTTTCAGGATATTTTCCTAAATTAGGTCTTAATTAGTATGGTATCTGGATATGCCATTAATCATTAGAGACCACGATTTCAAAACTATTTCCATTAGTATTAGGGGCATCTCTAGCATGTAATGAATGACTATGGGCCTTAAAAGCTATTATGAAAAGATCATGGACGGTGAAAGCTTTTCTCACGCATGGTCTAAGGAGTTATCCTATGATGTCTTTAGCTTGGATTGGTTGCCTAATTGTGCCTTTCCATGAATCATGAGACAAGTTAAGATTAATAACTACTCCGTGAGATTTATTTTTAGCATCGAGAAGAAATTGAGATGGAAGCTCTCCCGAGTTGAGGTCGGGTTTCTAGTAGCAATCTCCTTATCTCTTATATGTGCCCCCATAGGATGATTGTCTAGATAGACATTAGCTAGTGGATCCACTTTAGCTCAGATTCATGGTTCTACCCGTGGAAAGTAGGGCAGCCCTTTTCGGTGTGAGAGATACTGGGGTCCATGTTATAGCTCACATGGTCTCTATATCGGTTAAGGCTACTTCCCTCAATGCTAATGAACTAAAGTTACTTCAAGAAGTATCTCACATGTGTTCAAAAAAGGTTTTACTTGCATTTATCATGATTTCCTTTTATGTTTTCTAACCCTCTTATCTTATGTTTTGACTTGGTCTTTACATATCTCAAAAATGTTCTTTTTAGCATGATTTCATACTTTTATGCATGGCTATCATACTTCGTGCATTTTTGTACTAACACATACTCTTTTCTACATTTCTTATCCTAAAAGGTAGGGTCCGACTATTCTGATTCACACCTTCGTGGGCCTTGGATCTCTTAGTAGTTGAAGATTGAAGATCGGTGAGGCCTCATGTTTCGAGGACCAAGCCTTTATTTCATTAAGTCTTTTCATTTTAGTTTTGAACATGATGTATGGGTTACGTCCCAATTTCTTCTTATGTACTAGTTGGCTTTGAGACGATGTCTAAACTTCTGCTTTTCTCTATAAAACTTTTATATATTGAAACTGTCTTTTAAATCACTTTATTTGTATTATCTTGTCTATGTATTATAAGAGGCTTGTATGGGGCCTCTCGGGGTCTTATACGCCATGTTACGCCTAAGGTCTACCTTGGGCAGTGAGATACTGGGGTAGATTGATAAGGCGATTGAGCGAGCAATGGCCCCTTTAAGGGAGAGGGTGACAAAATGTGAGGGGTTGATTGTATCCCATAGTGTGAGGTTGGATAACCTCACTACCACGTTAGAGGCCCAAGATAAGGCCAATGGTAGTTTCTGTGTTGTTGACACCATGAAAGGTGAGCTTGCTACCTTACGAACAAATGTTGACCAGCTGAGGTCTATGAACATTTTGATGCCATGGGGAAATGTTCCTCTACCTGATGTTCCAGCCTCCATGCCACCGATGATGCCCAATAACGAGTCATATTTGAGTGTGCAACCTAAGATAGGTTAGAGTGTTGCTTGTGTTGAGAATGTTGTGGATGGTGATGAGAGCGCTGATGATCAGTTGGTCGAGAGGACTGATGAAGAGGAGATAAAGAGATAAGAAGATGAACATGGTATTGCATACACGCTTACAAAGTTGCAAGACACTGAGGAGATGATTGTTCAGGCTACCTTGGAGAGATCTCTTAGGGAGACCTCCGCCTTCGGCACCAGTGGAGTTTCTTTAGACTCCACCAGTTCTCTTAGTGATGTGCCGGGCACTAATGTCCTAGCTGATGCCACATTGTTGCCACCTATGATACTATTGTCTGGCACTGATTCCCCGGATGAAGCTACTCCTCCTGAGACTCCTCTCGTTGATAGCACTCCACAGGCCTAGCCTGTTAGGGGGACATTTTTACTCTTCCTCGTGTACTTTTTACTTTTGCATTGAGGACACTATAGTTATTTTTTGGTGGGGGTGAGGGCCTTTGTGCCAATATTACCCCTTTTGCTTTGTATTTTGTTATTTTTAAATTTTGGATGATTGGAGTATGTTACTTTTGCATATATTAGAGTGTTTTATTTGGTTTGGTTTATTTCTTATTGCCTTTTTTATTATCTCTCAATTTTGAAACTACCCCATGAGTTTTAAAAATCATGAAATGCTCTAGGTTTCATTGATAATAATTCGAGAATCAATTGTGTTCAATATTAATGTCTTGAATAGTACTCATGATGATCATTATGTATAGTGTCTATGTTTCAAGAATGAAATAAATGTTGTTGTACTTTTAAGCAATCTCTTTGAATCTTTTGTTGACTAGCTATCTTTTGATGTGAGTCTTGCACTGAAAATTGCACGTACATTTTTGATATTTTTGGGTTCTACTAAATGAGTGTATTTTGACGTGCCATGTGTGGTGAGGTCTCACTTGAATACATGTGTGTGGAATCCTAGAATTTGCCTTGTTAGTCTAATTGTCTAAATCTTGGTAATTGTAAGGCATGATCTTGGGCAACATTTCTAAGAGGAAACCTAAATTTCCATATCTTTTGTGACTACCTTGTGAGGGTGTGAATCAATTTTGGCACCATTTGAGCCTAAACCATTTGTCGACAAAACAAAACTAAAAACTCTTGAGCTAAATTTCCCCTATCTTCTAACCCAAAATCCTTTTTGAAGCATTGTTATGTTTTGAATAGCCAACTTAGGCCAAAATCCTAAGTTGGGGTGTAGAAAGGAAGGAGGAACGAAAGCCAAGTGAAGGGCAAAGAAATATCAAATGAGACTCAACTTTGAAGATGTTATAAAAAGAAGGAACTCCCCTTATAAAAAAAAAGAGAAAAAGAGAAACATTGTGATGACATTTTTTGAAAAATGGAAATGAAAATGAGAAGTTGATGAAATAAAGGGGATTCCGAATAAAGTAACTGAAAAGTCAAAGTTTGAGTTCTCAAATGAAAAAGAATGAAAATAACTTAAAAAGAGGTGAAAATGATTGCAACAATGCTTTGAAAAGGTGAAGTCACTAAGACAAATTGACCATACTTTAACCCTCAGCCCCATTACAAGCCTAAAAGATCCCTAAGAATTTGCATGAACTAGGTTGTGTGATGATTGGAAAATATTGGAAAACCAATATGGGATGAAGTTTGCATGTATTTCTCTTTCGAGAGAGTGAGATTTACATTGATTCCTTATTTCTTTGTTGATTTGGTTTGTGAGGATATGGAATCATTCTTGATGTGAGAGCACTTGAATGCATTTGTTGAAACATGGTCTTGCATTATAGAAAAAAGCTATAATGAGCTTGAACTTGTTTCGAAACCGGCTAGTCATCATTTGAAGCTTTTTTATCATGATTGAGTGTAGCATCTTTTTGAGAGTAGTCTTGTAATGGCACTTGCATGTTAGCTCTCATTAAATACTATTGTAGACACCCTTATTGAGCTAATTATGTTACTGATTTACTTGAGAACAAGCAAATGTTTAAGTTTGGGGTGTTGATGAGTGGTAGATTTGCACTTATTTGAGGCCTATTTAGCTCAACAATTAGTGTCCTCAATACCTAATTATGTCCTATTCTAATGATATTTTGATGATTTGTTGTTACGAAGGCTACAAGGCAAGGCAAGGATGAACGTTTGGAAGAATGACCAAAAATGTAAAAAAAAGTGCAAACTATACATTGATGATTGCCAAACAAGAAAGACGGGTCACCCAGTGAGTATGAACTCGCCCAAAGTAACAGTGCACAACACTTGTATTTATTGAGGCAGGTTGGTGAACTCCAAACAGAAAGGCGGGTCGTCGAATGAGAAGGGTGAACATGTTTACAATCATCGAAGGTGATAGTACAAGGAGAAAAATTAAAGGTTCGAAAGGAGATGTAAGGTGGTACACATCGATATGCCAAATGTGTAAGAAAGAGTCAAACGAGATATTCGACTGAGGTTCAAAGACCTGAAACCTAGAGTAGGAAAAGGCGAGCTGGAGAGCAATTGGTGATTCTCCCAGTGTGATTGGTGAGCCTAACTAATGTTGCCTAATGGGTAGTGCATTGATTTTTGGGCCAAATTTTAGACCCAAAGGAGAGAGAAAAATAGAGAAAACGCGAGTTGACATGAGTGAAAAATCATTTTTGGTGTATAAACAAGTGAGAAGAGAACAACACTTTACCTTGTGAAGAACACTTTCTAGTTTTTGGGCCTTTTCAACTTTGTTCTTTAAATTTACAAATTGCTGTTAAATCCAAAGTGGGTTTTCTTGTAATACCTTAATTTCATGTTATTCGTGGCTTCTTTGATGAAAGGTATAATTTCTTTACTTTTTTTTATGGATGACTAAAACCCAAGATCTAGGTGTGCAATTATGGGGTTAGATGTTGATTTAATGTAGTGGGTATTGTGTAATGCTCTTTTTTGCTGCTGTTTATATATGAATTTGGGTTAATTAGCATGGGATTAATTTATAGGTTAAGGTTTCAAACATAATTCCTATTTTCTATCTCCAGTCGATGCTCAAAAGAGATTGATTGGAGTGGGTAATTAGTTCGATACTAACAATTTAGGTTTGATGTCTGTAACTTGCTAGAAAATATAGGTTATGGATCAGATCTATTTGCCCTATTTTTTGCATCTAAAGAGAGATTAGAGTAAGGTATTGGGGTTTTTAGTATATCATAAGAGATTAGACCAAAAGGATATTCAATGCAAGGATGCTATGAGATCGAAAGAAGATTGGCGTCATTGAAGATGACCTAGCCTATTCATGAATGTTAATCACTATAGAGCAACACAATTACCCCTATGTGACATTTATTTCCAATCCCCGTGCCTCTAGATTTCTTGTTACTTTTTATATTTTCCAAAATTTTAGTTTAATTGTGACCATTCACAACCAAATCCTTTTATTAAATTGGTGGAATCATCCACCCACTTGTTTTTACTATTACAAATGAATGATTTTTCAATTTAAATTTCTCGATATTTTTTTTACGATATACCATTATCTATGGGATTTGACCTCGACTCTTAGTTGGGTAATTTTTTTGATGACGATCATTGTCTCTTTAACTAGTATTGAAGAGTACATTTGAGAATTATCAGCCACAAGCCTAGTGTGCAACATCAATGCCGACTCAACCAATTGATTAAATAGGTTGTAAGAAAAGTGGTGATCAAGTGGTTAGATGTTGTATCGTATACTCTATCTCCGACAACAAATGGGTAAGTCCCGTGCAATGTGTACCAAAGAAATGAGGTATGAGAGTGGTGAAGAACGAAAAGAATGAGTTGATTCCCATGAAAACTGTTACTTAGTGGAAAATTAGTATGGATTTCTAGAAACTAAATGATTCCATAAGGAAAGATCACTACCGTGTCCCATTCATTTATCAAAGGCTTGATAAGTTAGCATGGAAGGAGTACAATTACTTTTTAGATGGGTATTTTGGATATAAAAAGATTGTGATTGCATCCGAAGACCAAGAGAATACTACCTTCACATGTCCCTATGGCACATTCTCACGACCCGAGTCTAGACCCCGGATGCGACACGGCGTACTCGACCCCAAAGGGGTCTCATACAAGCCTCTTAGCATTCATAACATTCGATATATAGAAATAGTGCGGAATTTAAATCTTTCTTTATAAATCCAACATCAAAATACTTATTTAAAAGCAAGCGGAAGTCTACATCTCTCATGACCATCTTAGACAAAACTTTAAACAAGAGTAGGGACACGACCCCTTTACAATAGAAATCTAAAAATAGTCTATTACATGAAAAAACTAGAAACATAAAAGTCCTTGTCCTCGATCTATGAGGACATACCAAAAGATGTCTTGGGAGAACTCTATTCCAAGCTTCAACTAGGGAGAATCAATCACTTTTCGGAACCTACACTTGTAGTAAAAATAAGAGAAAATGTGGGTTAGCACAATTAAGTACTAAGTATGATAGCCATGCAAAAACATGCTTAAAACAAACATTTTTGTTGAAAGTCATGCCAATATGCCATTTTGATAGAACTTCATAAACACAAGCATAAGATACATAATATAAGATATAATCAACTTGCAAGACATTAAGCCACATTGTAAACATAATTAACATATAACTCATTACCTTCACATAAGCCCTCACCTCAAGTAACCCTCAAACTATACTTTGTGCAATGTCTGAATAACGTCTCATACCACTATCCACACCAAGTACCACCTTAAGGTCACCAAAGTGAACTTACCATCCAACCTTTTCATCTTCACACCATAGTCATACATAAGAGACATAACACTTCACAAGTCATATTAACACATAAGGACCATCACCTAGGGCAACTCTATGTCATACTTGTGCAATGTATAAGTAGCATCCCATACTACTACTCACACTAAGTACTCCTTTAAGCCACCATAGACAAGGCACATTCATAATCATTAAGTCATGACAAGGAAGTAACTCATAATACAATCCAAGTATAGCATGCATCATTAAATTAAATACATAAGTCACATTCTTCATTAGCTTCATTTCATTAAGAGAACCTTCATTCATTAGAAATTATATCAACATTCTTCATTAACATCATCATAAGAGCACATTCATTACACTTAACATTATAAAGGAACACACCATAACCTCTCTCAAAGCCTACTTGTGCAATGCATAGATGGCGTCCAATGCCACCACCAAAACTAAGTAGTGCATTCTTAAGAAGCAATAGTTCATAAACATTCTTTGTTGGGGTAAGCCTTAACTGACATAGACCATGTGAGCAATTCATGGAATCCCGGTGTCACCCTTACCGGATAAGGGATTCCTACTTGCCTAAGGTAGGACCATTATTTTTAGCTTAAGTGGATCCACTAGCTAGACCTATGTGGGCTCATAGTTTAAGGGATATTAATATTTATACTGGATACCCCGCCTCAACTCATGGATGAGCATCCATTTCAAGAGATTGCTACTAGGTACCCCGCCTCAACTCCCAGATGAGCACCCATCTCAAGCCATAGCCACTCGGTGCTTAGCATTATTCCCCACAGAGTACATTAGTTCATTATGGGATAAGGGATTGCTACTAGATACCTGTCACGACCCGAGAGCATCCCCAAGTCGTAACATGCGTATTCGACCTCTCGGAGGTCTCATACAAGCTCTTAGCATTCATCACATTAGATATGTAAAATAGTGCGGAATTAAAACTCTTTAAATAAAATCCCATAAGAGTCAAAGGTCACTTTTAAAAACATCATTCAAAAGTACACAAGCGGAATACTAAGTCTCTTAGCCATCTTAGACATAAACGTGAAAACATACTAGGGACACGGCCCTTTACAATCAAAAGAAGTCTATTAAGTCTATTACAAGAACCTTATCATAAAACTAGAATAGAAAACTCTTGTC
>JAJOOS010036353.1:0-13392 GCA_029582725.1 Solanum chiquidenum | reverse complement strand
TATATATGTTTGAATTCATTTGGTTTTGTGGAATTTATTGATAGTAGAGACATCTTTGTCGAAGTTTGGTTGTACAAGACATGTTTGTCTAAGTATTGGTTGTACAAGACATATATCTCGAAGTTTATTTGAAATATATAGCTTCGATTTAATTATTAGATAATTTTGTGCTTTAGGTCACTTGTATATTTAATTATGTTATTGAATATATGCAAATAAAAAATATTATTCTTAAAAATAAAAAATTATGGCTACAAAATTCTACACAACATTGCCACACTTCAAAAGTGTTGTTGTAGGACGTCCAATGTTATCTTGTACAGAAGAAAAGTTACACTTTACAAATGTTGCTCTAGATGAGATATAAAAGGCTACCAACACCACTCAAAGTCTCATATGAGCCTACCAATCGGAACTAAAACTCCTCAAACCACTACACTCCCTTGAGGATTTCAAGTCAATCCAAATCATGAACATTTAGAACACTCAACGGCCTTGCCATCTAAGCACCTCTCTTGAAATTCTAAGGTTGGAGCAAGTCATCACTCAACTTTTACATCCCTCACACAAGGTGATCCTAAATCATGGAGAATTTACACTTATAGCCTCTTTCAATGAGTTTACTCACTCAACCCCTCTAGGCATCACTTAAACACCACTATTCATCGAAATCCAACACATCATAAACTTATTATGGCTAAGTTGGGGTTTACCAACAATACGTATGGCCATAATTTAAACCCATGAATACTAAGGACAACATAACAGCTCATCATATCCAATTTATCAAGTCATAAAAGGCAAGTACCATCGGAATATAAATAAGCATGAAACACATACCGGGAGCAACATTAGGAGGACACTCTTGTTCACCTCTAGCTTGAAAAGCATCGGTCCTTATTTTCTTCATCTCTCTTCCCCTAGCCGTAAGTCCCGACAATTTCTTATTAAGTGGTCACTTCCACCACAACCATAACAACCCTTTGTGCCGGCTATACACTTACCATTATGTTTCTTTCAACACCTAGCACAAGTAGGCCTAGGTAACACCGATTCACTATTGCTTCCTCTTATAAGCTTAGGGTTAGAAACTCCCTCCCCACTAAACTTTGGGAGAAGATTAGAAAGACTTTGTCCTAAGGACCTCTCTAGAGAAGAACTCTCATCATTTATCCTAACCCTCTTTTTCTCCTTCAACCTTTATTCAAGTTTCTTTTTGTAAATTTCAAAGGCATACCCCATAAGACGGGGGATATTCATATTATGCTCAAACATGGACATACGACATTCCCTTTCCACCAAATCGGACAATCCCAACACAAACTTACTCATTCCCAATTTGGGATCGGATACTAGGATTGGAACATACTTAGACAATTGAGTGAACCTCCATGCATATTCCTTAACACACATATCACCTTGTTTAAGGTTGATGAACTCAAGCACCAAAGTTTCTCTCATTTCCAAAGGGAATAACCAATCTAGAAAGGCATTCTTGAACCCTTCCCACTCTATAGGGCCCAATCCTACCGGCCTACTCTCTCTCTATTGATCATGCCATATTTTTGCAATCCCATTGAGTTGACAAGAGGCTAACTCCACTTTCTCTATCGAAGTTTACCCTATACGATCTAACACCTTAGAGACCTCCTCCACAAATCCTTGAGGATCTTCTCCCACCTCGAAGCCATAAAACATAGGAGGATACCACCCTAAAAACTCAATCAATCTAGAAGTAGCTATCCCCCTTATAGGATTTGCCAGAGTTACAACCTCTTTGTTGACTTGCGTTGTTAAGGCTTGAGCCAACAATTGGATAGAGGACCTAAAGTTTACATGAATCACATCCTCTCCTATAGGGTCAATTAGAGCTTGGAGAGGAGCTTGGAGTGGAACTTCTTGCTCCACATCATCTTCCTCAATCCCTTCAATGTAGGCCCTTAGGTAGTCATATCCTGAAAACCATAGGGCACATATTAGGAGAAAGGTCTAATAAAGCTAAACTCTTGGGCACGACTTAGAGAATGAATAAGTGAAGTTTTTCCTAACATCAAATAGCCTCATATTCATAAAATGTGGCGTGCTTCATATTTATGAACCAAACTCTACTAGATGTGGTTTGAGACATCCTAAAAACCATCCCATAAACCTTATGCTCTAATACCACGTTTGTCACGATCTGGGGGTACCACCTAGACGTCACACAACGTACTTGACCCTGAAGGGGTCGCATACAAGCCTCATAGCATTTCTTGAACATAAGAGCATAGGGAAATAGGGCGGAATTTAAAACTTTTCTTTAGAATGGAAGTCTTTTATAAAATGAAATAGATTCTATGACACAATGTCTCAAACCATCTAAACCATTTGGATTAAAACTCTTGAAATATAATCTTAGGGACATAGCCCTTACAATCAAAGTCTAAAACATAAAAGTAAAGACATAAGGACATATGGTCAAGCCCTTGAATACAATAAGGACTCATCATTCTTCTTCTTCTTGATCTCCTATGAACCTAGTCACGAGAATGAAATTCAATATCTCCAAAGCCTACACATATGGAAAATGTAGAAGAAGGGGTTAGCACGAAAACACACTAAGTATGGAAGCCATGCACAAAAATCATTAAAACAATTATAAAAGGGACATTTCATTTGAAATCATGCTATATACCATTTTTTTACATTACCTTTGAAATAGTTGGAGAATGCAAACCATAAGGCAACTCACACACATTTCATCATAACATGAGAGATATCATTATATCAACAAGCATGGTCTCCAACATCAACATAGTATATATCCCAATATTCACAACACATAGCCTCCAATCATAATATTATACAAAGTAAAATACCAAGATCATCTCAACATGAAGTAGTCATCACATAAGCAACCCCTAAGAAACACTTGTGCATTGTATGGTTGGCATCCCATAATACCAACTCTACTAAGTACTCCTATGGGACAACCTTAGTCATGCACTTCATCTTTTAGACCTCATTAAAATCAATAGTCACAAATAAGGAAATAGTCATGTACATTACTTGAATTATAAGGAAAGTCATTTATGCCAACTATCTATTCAATATTCATGCATACATGCAAATCTCATCATAACACAAAGGAACCATCCCATGACATCCTACTAAGTGTACTTGTGCAATGTAAAAGTGAAGTCCCATACCCCCACTCCTACTAAGTAAAACTCATTAAAAAGTTATAGTATAGTTCATGTCTCATTCATTATCTTTATTATATGGGGAAAAGTAGCCATAACCGACATAGACCATGTGAGCTACATGAAATCCGGTGTCGTATAACCCCACACCGAAGAAGGTATTCTAGTTGCCTAAGGTTGAACTAAATATATAGCTATAAGGTGAATCCACGAGCTAAGTCCTATGTGGGCACATTGTTTATGAGATAGGGAGATTGCTTTTAGAAACCCAACATCTTGCATTATTGGAGGAGCTTCCATATCATGAGTTCACTTAGAAGACCCGACCTCTTGCATTAGCAGAAGGGCATTTACCTCATTGACCATATCCACTCGATGCTAAGCATTAATTTCCAAATTATACATTATTAGTCTTGAATTGTATTTACATGCTTGAAGCGGTATTTTACCCTTCGTTCAACCCAACTCATAAAATAGCTCATAGATTCAATTAGGTGAGAAATGGACTTTTAACCTTAGAATCATAATTAGTATGTGATAATAACTTTCACACCAAGATCACGTGCTCTCATGAGAATGGAATTTCAATAAACACAATAGTATCATCATGGTCATGTACATTTCATACATAATAATGTGTAAAGGTGCATATGATAACTATACTTTAAATTAACACCATGGATACATCATAATCAAGTTTATGCATGGATTGAGTGTCTATGATTTTCCTTGCAATGACAGAACAACAACATTATTATGATCCTAGACAACATACACATAATCAATTGTAAGGGTAAGGGAAGAATGGCCTTTCAATCAATACCACAATATACACAATAGTCATAGGACCTTCACTTCCCAAGTGAATAATAAGTTCACACACAATTTTGTCAACATGCACAAACCTTCACAATATTCCCTTCAAGGGATATGGACCAACTCATCCCAAACACATATCAATAGCACATTAGATAAGGGAATACCATGATCCAACAACTCATCAATACATTAATCACATCATGATTGGCACTTTACGCTCCAAGTACTCATAAACATGCATATAATATCATGATCAAGTCAATTCATGTTTACAAGCATTACCCTAAACCAATTCAAGTCTAGGTGACCTAATCTAAGACATTACATGAGGAAATTCATCATTGTTGGAGGATCACATTTAAACCCTCAATTAGCCTCTTTTATGGCACAACCCTAAACTATATCAATTCACCTTAGAAATCTTAGGTAAATCAAGTATACATGTAAAAATAATACTTAGATCATGAAATTACATCATAATTAACTCCCATTGAATCAATTGGACCAACTTTCAAAACTATCACATAATGTAAAGAAGAACCATAACTAGGGTTGGGAATCTCAGGGATTCTTGAAGGAATTCGAGTTAAAGTCGTATAAAATCAGTCCTACATTCATAAAAAGACATAAATCAACCTTTAAAAGGAATCCATGGAGTTGAGTTGAAACCCTAGCTAATTGAGTTTTCTAGATTTGAGTTAAAAGCTTTTGAAAGGGCTCCTTGGGTGATAGTTTCCCAAGAATGAAGAACTCCCAAACGTTAGACTTAGAATCCTTCCAAATTTGTGTTGAAAAGATCTTTCCTTCAAGCTTTCCTTGCTCTCTTTCTTTGTTCTTCAATGGATGTTTTGGAGAGAAGATTCTTGGAGGGAAGAGTAGTTGGGTTTTGATTTGGGGTATTGGGTTATAATGAGTTAATGAGATGTTTAATACTTTAAAATACTTTATATACATGAAATAAACCCATATTAATTGACCCCTAATGAAAATAACTTTAAAATGAATTACCTAAACTAACCACCCCTTGGCCAAGTCCTAGGCAGCCTATAGGTGGGAACCACGACACCCCCACCCACGAACCGTGGATGGGGTCACGCCCCATCTTGTGGGGTCATTGTTTGGCTCTGCAAACTGGTCTTGAGGGCCTTGATCCATTCCCCATGACCTACGGGGTGTAAAACAATCTACCGGCCGTAGATGGCCATCCGTAGGTCACTCATTTTGGCAGCTTTTGTGATCTTAGGCAGCCTTCGGGGTTAAACTTTAGGGTCCTCCCCAAGGATTCGGGGTGTGATTTTGTGAATATGGGTTAAATTATCTGTTGGGTCTTGCTTGTTGATGGTTTATTTGTTGTGTAAATGCGATTTTGTTTAGTAGTTGTGGTGGAACTTAATGAAATTGTAGTTTCAAATACGATTTCACCTTTGTGTTTTCGGCTTGCTCGAGTGAGAGGTCGTAAAACTAAGACTACTAAATTGATGGCCGATGGGATTGGGTCGACATGAAGTTCATCTCGAGAGAGTGAACCCTAGTCCTTCTCCCACACACTCAGCTCGAGAGAGTGAGTGGGCTAAGGCGGAGGCTACTCTTCATGCGGCAACTCGGTGTTCAAGAGAAACCAAGTTGATTCAAGGGTAAGTTGCTCGAGAGAAAATTTACCCCCACCGTGGTCTAGCCTAGTCAGAAATACTCAACGAATTTACTATCAAATGCATGTACCCAATAGTTTAGTTTATCCCATATTCCTATCACATCCCAAGAATCCCCTCTCCTTGATTAGTACACTTTGTATTTTCGCTGAGCTTACTTTGAACCTTTCATGAATAAACCTAGAATTTTCCCCGTTAGTCTGATTGATTTTGTAAGGTGTGCTCTTGAGATGATCTTAGGCAAATTTTGAAGAGTGTGAGCCAATTTGACATATTCCTCTTTTGTGGCCTACCCGTGAGCGTGTTAAACTCTCTCGAACACCCTTTGAGCCTTACCTTTCTTTGGAAGAACCTTGATGAACCCTAGACCTTACTTGACCCACTACCTATAATCCTCTTGATTTGTGGTTTAGTGAATAGCCAACTTAGGCCAAAAGCCTAAGTTGGGGGTGTGGTGAAAAGGAAAAGGAGAAGTCAAGAAGGGCAAGAAAAGTCTCCCTTAACCCATGGTGTTGCGGAACAATGGAAACCCTCCATATAAAAAAAAGAGAGAAAGAAAAGAAAAGGAAAAGAAAAGAATAAAAAAGAAAAAGTTGTGGAATAAAAGTACAAAAGAAATTGTGTTTCCAAGCAATCCATGGAGGTGAATAAAAAGATGACTTAGAAGCACTAGAAAAAGAATTGATAATGGAAAAGAAGGGGATGCCTTGAGAATATAACTTTCCACTCAGCCCCATAACAAGCCTTAAAAAGACCTTTTTGATCTTGAGTGAGCCGAACCGAAGATCGATTGGAAAATAAGGGAAAGCCTATGGGTGAAAACATGCATTGTGTTCCTCTTTTTGAGTGCGAGCGTTGCATCTGATTCCTGATCTTGAATTGATTAACCTATGTGTGTGAATATGGAATCATTCTTTATGTGAGGGAATTTAGATACTTTTTATTGAGCTTGAACTTGCACAAGTAGCAAGTATTGCGAGTATGTGAATCTTTGGTAATGGTGTGTCACAACTTGAATCATTGAGTACACAATTGACCTTTGCATGAGTAATTTGAGTCTTGTTATGTATATTCATGATTTAGTCTTGTGTAGCACTATTTGAGACATCCTATTTGAACTGTGAACTTGAGTTTTACTTGAGGACAAGCAAATGTTTAATTTTGGGGTGTTGATGAGTCCACAAATTGGACTCATTTAGGGCTTTATTTTAATAGAAATAGTGTCCTCAAATGCTTATTTAGTCTAAATATCTGATGAAAACATTTAAGTTTCAGGTATTTGAAATTTTAGAGGAAGCATGGACACTTAGGCGCAAAAAGGTACAAAAAGGCTGAAAAGAATGAAGAAGTTGAATCCTGAGAATCGCCAAGCATGCTGGGCGATTCGCCGAAGGGACGCACTCTGCCCTTTGTTCCAGTACGCGAAACCCTGAAGGAGAAGGATCAAAAAGGCGATTAAAGGAGTAGTCAACATTTTGTCGATCAGTTCTGCGAAGCAGAAGTATACCGCCCAATGATCCAGAATGCACAGATGCTGAAGGCAAAGCACAAAATTCAATGAACTAGAAGAAGGGCGAATCACCGAGTCATTCGGCGTTCGCGACTAACCTTGCCGAACGATCCGCCAGCACTATTTTCTAATGTCTATAAATACTAAACTCTTTACTAGTTTTGTGGGGAACATAAGAGTAAGAAAGATAATTGTAATTTTTACTTTAGCTTTCGCATTTTCTCTCAAGTTTGGAGAGGGTTTTTGGGAGACTTGAAGAGAGGAGTTCATCTTCCCCAAATTGGAAGTGGGTCTTCTCTATTCTTCTTCCTTTGCTTATATTAAATTTTAATTTCTTATACCCATTTGATTTCTCTATCATTTTATGGAAAAAAAATTCTTATTTCTTGATGTGTGGCTAAAAGCCCCCATTCTTAGGGTGTGATTTAACAAATATATGTTGATATTATTGTTGGGTTTTGCTTGCTGATAGGTTAGATGTATTTTAATGGCGATTTCACCTAGTGGTTGTTGTTTAATTTAATGGGTTTGTAGTTACAAATACAAACCCACCCATGTGTTTTCGGCTTGCTTGGGAGAGAGGTCACGAAACCAAGACCGCTAGACTGATGGCATAAGGACTGTGTCGACATGAGGTTCAGCCCGAAAGGGTGAGCCCTAGGCCAATATCCTAACACTCAGCTTGAGAGAGTGAGTGGGGTAAGCCGTAGGCTGGCCTTCATGCGGCAAATGGGTGTCCGAGAGGAACCCATTTGAAACGGGGTAAGTTGCCCGAGAGGGAACTTATTTCCATCTAAAGCTTAGCCTAGTCACTATTATCTTGCAAATTTCCTATCAAAAGCATGTACCCAACGATTTATATCAACATAATTTGCGGTCACACCCCAAGAACTTTTCCCCATACTTGATTTTCTTGTTATTTTTGTTGTTTTTAGCTATACTTGTGACAAAACCCCCTTTTCATATTTGATATTTTCGTGTCACCCCCCAAATTTACAATGTTTTTATTCGCAAATCTCTTTAGCGACGACTAATTAGAATGAAATTCTAATTAACTACTATTTTCACTACCACTCCCTTGGGACACGACCCCAGCCCTTGGTTGGGTTACTATATTATCGACGATCAGAGACACTCGTACGGTAGGTTACTGTCGTTGGTCACGATAAGAATCATTTGGCGAGTCACGAAAAGGTCTTATCCTAGCCTTTTGTTTCAGTGTGCTGAGTCCTGAAAGAACGGATCAAATTGGTGGTGAAAAGGAGCAGTCGGTGTGTCGCTGAACAGTTCCGTGAAGCAGTACTATAACGCTCAATGATCCAAAGCATGACGATGTTGAAGGATAGAGCAAGACAGATATGAAGCCTACAAAAGGGCAGATCACCGAGTTGATCGGCGATCTCGACTAACGACGCTGAATGATCCGCTGCAGCACAGATTTTTGAAAACTATAATTATTCATTGAGAATTATTATTCTAGTATCGAATTTTTAGCCTTGAACAATAATTTTTCAAACTTTGCTTCTATTTTTGAGTTCTAAGTTTGGAGAGGGTTTTTAAGAACTTGAAGGTTCAAAGGGTTTAAACTTCAAGATTTTGGACTTGGGTCTTGTGGATTCTTCACTCTTGACTTGTTTTGAGACTTAAATCTTCATACCCATTTGAATGCAAACTCATATGGGTGAAGGGATACTTAGCATGGATTGGATTATGGGGTCTTATTCATGCATTGCATAAGTAACTTGGAGGTTACTTGAAAACTAGTTCTCTTATGATATGAAGGACTTAGGGTTGACTAATGCTTATATTATGCCTATGTTTTAGATTATGCCTATAACTATGTTATTGTCTCTTATTCTTATAGTGTATGTTTCATGAAGTATTTCTTATGATTATTCTAGATGTCTTATGTTGACTAACCCTTATGTAATGCTAGCCATCATATTTAGTACATTTTGTACTAACACATACTCTTCCCTACGTTCTTATCAAATGTAGGGTCCATAGATCTTGAGTTCCATCTTTGAGGCTAGATTCTTAGTAGGAGCACGGATTTAAAGATTGGTGAGTCCTCATAGCATCGAGGATGAAGGCACCATTTCCTTTGTGTCTTTCTTTTATGTTTTAGACTATTGTGTGGGATGTGTCCCAAGAGTTACTTGAAGTTGTTTTAGATGGTTTGAGACAAAGTGTTAAAGACTTCCACTTCGTTTTATAAAGGACTTTGATTGTATTGAAAATGTTGTAAATTTCTGCACTTTTCTATTATCTTATGTTATGATATGCTCAATAGTTTCTATGACACCCCTTCGGGGTTGAGTACGCCATGTTACATCTAGGGTGTACCCCTGGGTCGTGACAAACTTGGTAATTAGAGAACAAGGTTTAGAATGGTTCTAGGATGTCTTAAACCATGTCTAGTAAAGTCTTCTACATAAATGTGAAGCGTTCCATATTTATGAATAGGGGGATATTGGATGTTTAGGAAATCACACTTCTTCATTCTCTAAGCCGTTCCATAGATTTTGGATCTATTAGGTCTTTCTCCTAATATGTGCCCTATGCTTTTCAGGGTATGGCAAGTACAAGGGCAAATGCTAGGATGGATGAGGAAGGTAGTGTGGAGTAAGAGGTTCCTCGTCAAGCTCCTTCCCAAGATCCAATTGACTCTATAAGAAAGAATGTGATTAATGCGGAGTTTAGGTCGGCTATCCAAATATTGGTTCAACCCATGACGGCTCAAGTCAATAGGGAAGTGATTGCTCCAGTGAACCCTAATATAAATTCCGCAACCTTAAGAGTAAGGAATTTTATAAGGATGAACCCTCCAGAGTATTATGGATCCTAGGTGGAAGGGGATCCTAAGGAATTTATATATGAGGTTTATAAAGTTCTTGATATCATGGGGGTGACTTCGGTAGAGAAAGCACAGTTAGTCCCTTACTAGTTGAAAGGTGTTGCTCAAATATGGTATGATCAATGGAAAGAGAATAGACTGGTAGGAGCGGGTCCCATAGAGTGGGAAGTGTTTAAGTTGGCATTTCTTGATAGGTTTTTTCCCCTAGAGTTGAGGGAGGCTAAAATTCAAGAGTTCATTAACCTTAAGCAAGGTAGCATGAGTGTTAAGGAGTATGCCTTAAAATATATCCAACTATACAAGTATGCTCCAACTTTAGTGGCGGATTCGAGGGCTAAGATGAATACATTCATGATGGGAGTGTAAGACTTAGTAGCAAAAGAATGTCGTAAAGTAATACTTGTTGGTGATATGGATATGTCACGTATTATAGTGTATGTCGAACAAATTGAGGGGTCGAAACTCAAGTAAGAGAAATCTACGGAGAAATATAGGTCTAGAGTGGATGATGATAAGTCCTTTCATGATGGGTCTGATGGACATTGTCAGTCTAAGAATCGACAAAGATTTTCCAGACAAGGTGCTTCTAATGATCGTAAGTATAATTAAGAGAGGGTGTCTAACCCTAAGCCACAAGGAATTAGTAATAAGTCTCTATGGCCTACTTGTGCTAGGTGTGGAAAGATATATGAGGGTAGATGTTTGATCAATAGAGAGGGTTGCTTTAGTTGTTTTGAATGTGACCACAAGATGAGAGATTGCCCAAAGGAAAAGACTAAGAGAAGAGAGGGTAAGAAAGTTTCTACTAGTGGTGTCGATGAGAATGCTCAAAAAAAGAATAGGTTCTATGTTCTTCAAGCTAAAAATGAACAAGAGTGGCCTCCTAATGTTGCTACCGATATATGATTTATGTTTTAGTAGATTCCAGATTACTTGTCTTTTGTGACTTATTATGTTAGACTTTGATATTGTCTTGAGCATGAGTGGGCTAAATTAATGTTATGTGTTGTTGATAGTAGAACCCTACTTGGCCATTTTGAGCTTTAGGTATGTTTGTGAAAGCTTAAGTGATAACTTGATCTGACCTTAGAATTAAAAGTAATGATGCTTAGAAAGTCCACGTATGCTTACTCCCAAGGGGAAGATGGTATGCCTAGATAGAAAGGTCATTGTGTGTATATGTGTTTCCATGATTTCTTTGTATGCATGTTTATGAAAAAGTTTAGGTCTTAATAGAAATGACTTACGTGAATTGTTTTTCTCATGTTGTAGTGCATTGAGTAGAGTTCCCTATAGAATTTCATGAGATGAATAGATGAGCATATCCTAGCTTGGAGTTGAGAGCTTCCTCCTTGGAAGAATTTTATGAGTATAGATTGCATATAGGATCCGTGAGTTTATGTTGTGCATGTTTTAGGTTGAAATGATAGTTCCTCCTTAAATATGAGTAGATGTAGTATTTAATGCATTTTGGGTTGTTAGATGTAGTTCCTACCCCCTTGTGTTGCATTGAGTATCTTTATCTTGGAGTTGAAGTTTCCTCCTTGGTTGTGTGCATTTAAATGTGTTGCATGCATGATGGGCTGCTAGTCTAGAGTCGTTTCCTTCAAGACGTGTTTAGAATTGTCATTCGAGGATGAATGTTCCCAAGGGGGAGATATTGGAACACCCATAAACGAGTAGGTTAATCTAGGGCTTGACGTGAGGGTAAGACTTGTGAATTTAAACTCCCATACTTAGAATTAAGGGTTTCGGGGTTAAACGTAAAGGTACGACTCCCCAAGGACCAACCAAGGATCCTTGAGGAGGACCCTAGGACTGCCCAAGAAAGCTACCCGAAATAGCAGACTCATGAAAGGGGACCCACGCCCCATGGGTGAGAAGTCGTGGGTCAAGATCACAGAACAAATCTGCAGACCACCACCCACGGTTGACCAGAACACCCTGTGGATCCACTCACTGTAACAACTTAGAAAATGATAGATTAAACTAGACCCTAAACATGGGAGTTAACGTCTAGAGTTAAGGGCAAGGGCTACGGGTTTTGTGTGTAGGCCATGGTTTGGAAACCTAGGCTACCTAAAACTTATCCTAGCTACTGCCTCCCTATACCATGCGGTTCTTCACGAGCCATGGTGGCAAGGCAGTAAGCCCTAGAAAGGTGCCAAGCCAAAGCTCTCTTTCACGAGCCACTTCACGACTCGCGGTCATGACCACGGTCCGTTAGAAGGCTCGTGGGGTTGCCTTAGCTTGGTTGGGATGTTGCAAAGTTGAGGGAGCTACTTCCCCAAAGACCACGGCACCACCACGAGCTGTGGTGCCCTAGATGGTCTGTCAAAGTGGGCGTGAATCTCACTTAGGCTCAAGGCAAGCAAGGCACTTTGGTCAAGCCACTGCCTCTATGATCACAAGCATCACCAAGACTCGTGGTCTTGACCACGGATCATGGGAGATTTCGTGGTCTTTCCTTGGCCTTGGAGGGCTTGTTAAGATTGGGAGGCACACTGCCTAGGGGACCACGGGCACCACCACGAGACGTGGTGCCCCTCACGACTGTTAAGTTGGGTGTGGACCCTGACGAGGCTACCTAAAATGAGGGTGTTTAAGTAATTTCATTTTAATTAATTAATGTGTGGAGTTTATTTTAATTGTTTTATAGCACTAGTATATAGTTTTAAGACTTTAAACAAGTCATTTACTCCTTATTTCTCCAAATCAACCAAGGAGTTCCTCCTTTAAAAAATTCTCCCTTTAGAAGTTCCCAAAGAAAAAGAAAAAGTAGGAGCTAGGGTTTCGATTCAAGACATTTTCTTCATCAAATTTCTTGGGAATATAAGTAAAGGTATGGTGATCCTTCATCTAGGGGTAGCTTTCACCCCTAGAGTCAATTTCAAAGAAGTTTTCAAAGTTTTCAAGCTCATGAAAAACCTAGGGTTTTACTCAATCTCATGGGTTCCTTCTTCAAACGTTTTCAAATGGTTTCTAATCACATATATTGATTGTATTAGTGTTAAATTGATGATTTATGATGAAAATACTCTATGAACCAATGATTTCTCTCAGTTCCTAAAGTGTGCCTTTATGAAGTGGGTTTGTTGATTATGATAGCTTATGATTGAAATATGTCTAAATTGCTTTGGGTTATTGAATTGTATCATTATCTATGCCTTGATAATGGTAAATTGTTGGTGTGTTGATGATTTGAGATTCATCGCCTTTAAAGCAAGTTATGACTAAATTACATGTTGAAGTAGAATTGTGGTAGAGATGTTGATCCACTTGAAAGGTCGAGGTGTTTAATTACTATGTATGATTATGATGTGAAGGATAGGCATGTTATTTGAATGATAGAATGATGATCATGTATACAATGTA
>JAJOOS010036352.1:0-12658 GCA_029582725.1 Solanum chiquidenum | reverse complement strand
TTATAAATGTTTTCACATTTGAGCAAGAAAAGGGAACATCGATTCCAAGAGAGCTTTTAAGCTAAGTTTTGAGTAATTATCTCAAACCAAAGAAAGAGTTTTGTTTTTACAAACATATGAGCTAAGCATATTTTGGGAGTAGTATTGAGCACCGATATGGGGATGCGAGTTCATATTAACTCAAGTCTCCATAAACCATGTAGCCATCATGGGCAGAAAAAGGGTCATACTTTTTAGATGATTCCTTAGTGCTTTTCAGCATAGATTAGTGGATCCACTTAGTAGTTCAGGTTCTATACTGATGGCATGGCAAGGTATAGAATGGTCCTTGGCAACGTGAGGTAAAGCGTTGTACCATCACTTAGGCTCATAGTGATGGTTGTCGGTTAGAGAAACTCCCACATAAGTTATTATATTTTTATATACATCAGTTTATTGTATTTTTACATACATCTCAGAGTTATATGTATATTGCATACATACAGAGTTGACATCATGTTTTTAAACAACTTTTCTTTATATTGCACTTGTTTTAAATTGCTTTATATTGAAATGAGTTCAGTTATGTTGAGTTGGGTTGAGCCAGCTAAGTTTTTCAGTTTCTTTCAGATTCCTTTTCAAGCCTATGCTGTTTTAGCTTTCCAACTCGCATACTCGTACATTCAATGTACTGATGCCAGTTGGCCTGCATCATTTTATGATGCAAACACAGGTAACCAGGATCAGCATCCAGCGCCTCGTTGATCCATCTTGAGCATTCAGAGTCTGATGGTGAGCCTCCTTGCATTCTGGAGGACTCTTTTATTCGTTTTCTAGTTTAGTCCATTAGAATATTGTGGGGTTTGTCCCAACATCCATCTCAGTTGTTTTAGAGGCTTCATAGACAGTTAGTAGTTCAGTTGTCTTTACATTATCGTTCAGATGTTGTTTAAAGACTGAGTTGCCATTTTGGTCAAACTAGTATTTCTTATGTTATGCATGAGTTATACTTTCTTATGTTTAAATCTTCCGCTGAGTTAAGTAAGCCAGGCCAAAGGTTCACTTGGGGCCATCAATGGTCTTCGAGTACCAGTCCCGCCCAGGGTGTAGGCTCGGGGCGTGGCATCAACAATACTACTCATCTCAAGAATACTCAATTCACTGGGTTCATGCTGAAATATATACATGAACAAATCAACTCAAGAACCTCAATGCATAACATTTAGCAATTCAAAAATTAAGAATAGAATTTCAAAAGGATCAGGAACTCAAAATCAACTCAATAAAAGCTCTTGAACTTTTCTCTTAAACTCACTTTAGTTCAGAATGTAAATTTAGACATGTGATTAGGACATGTAGGATCTCTAAAGGATTAATGGAGCCTTTAAGAGCCAATACAAAGAGGAGAACGTAGTCACGATTCAAAGGAATACGTTTGGAAAGAAGCATGGAAAGAAAAGGGATCAGGTGACCCTAACATACAGAATGACGCATCACCCCAATGCTTGAACTTCAGAAGTCAGGCATTGGACTACAGGTGTGTCGTGCCAGATATTGAACTACTGAAGTCCAGCCTTGGCGCTATGGGTAGCGCACCGCCGCAACCTCCTACTCTGAAAACCGATGGATTTTTCTTCTCAATTTAGGGTCCTAACTCGTTTAGAATTGAATGATTCCTCCTAAAATCTTCTTGATTCTCAAACCCAACACGAATTCATAGAAATTCTCATACAACCCTCCTAGAAAACACGACTCTTATCAAAGCAACCTTTAGATACAATAATTTTGTGGGTAAATTAGATGTATGGCGTGAGGACGAACAAGTCCATCACTATGGGAAGCCTTACATACCTAGAAAGAACAATGTTCTTGGCGAAAATCAACGGAATCTTGACAAACGCTCAAAACCTAACTCTTTCGTCTATTGAACTATTCTCTTATTATTTCTAAGTGTTTAGTAACAACAAAGAATGTTTTAGCATCTGATTAGACCCTTAATTGGGTGAGGAAAAAAGTGCTAAGCCTAGTGGGAAAGAAAAAGACAAAAATACCCTTTTCTAAAACAAATGAAATGTCTTAAATAGAGAGGTTTCAATCAAATGGACATAACTTTTTACTCCGAGTTCAAAATTTAACAAACTTGGTGGCATTGGATAGAGGACTCAAAGACCTTCAATTTGATTGCTCACGGACTTTCTAATTCTTTATGTGCTAAAATATATGGTCGATTGAAGTTGACCCAAAACTAAAAATTGATGGTGACTCGTACGAACTTCTCTGTAGTTCTTTCGAAATCTGGGGTGTTACGCATATTCATCATTAATTTTTATTTATTTAACAATAAAAAATAATTGTAATAAAATAAGATTTTTTGTTTAATTGAAGTAGGATATACATTTGATAATTTTAAAAAAAATTAGTAGAAAAAATGTGTTAAAAAGAAAATAGTATATTTATTTGGAAAACGAGCATTCTTGACCCATTAAATAACAATAAGGGTATTTTTGGACCAAATCATAAACGAAGGGCATTTTTGTTCATTTCACATAGTTTAAGGGCATTTTTACCCTTTTTTCCTTATTAAATAGATTTGGTTTGGATTGCGGTTCAGTTTGATTTATTAGCCATAATTATGAACAACCCTAATCCAATGTCAATAAGGTCGTTTAGACACCTAGATTGTGATAATAAAAGATGGAACTAAAAATGAGCCAAAATGGCATTGTGGGAACCACACAAGGAATTCTAAAATTGACTCCATCAATGAGTCTCAACTAGCACAAGAAACTTGTGTTCTGAAAATGGGCAGAATCCAAGCTTAAACAAGGTCTAAAATAGACCATCCACCCAAAAGTTTTGAAAATCACCAATAAAATATTAAAGTGGAAGAAATTGAGGGTAACTCACGGGTTAAACATGAGAACAACGACCTCAACAACATCCCAACACTACACCCAACTCAAAGCAACATAAATTTTCAAAAATTGAGCTCTCAAAGATCCAAAAATGAAGATGAGATAAAGAAGGGACTTTAGTGACTTAATCATTGTTGGTGAAATGCTACTAAAGCAAAGAATAAGTCATTGATGCGACGTCAATAGACTGACCAGCTCCATAGGAGCGGCCTTTGCCTCATAGGTGCGAGGTCATTAGTGCGACCAAGGCTCCACAAGTACGAACCTAGGCTCTGCGTGAGCGGATGCACCAAGTTTTGGGATAAAAATCTCAAGACTTCATCGGATCTTCGAAATTAGTTTGGGGTCCTACCAATGCAAATCGAGTATTCTACTCAATAAGAAACAACATTTAGGATTCAACCAAACTGTCGAAACTTTCAACGGAGGTCATCTCGATGAAAAGTAAGTCTCACACTCAAGCTTTATTTTAGTCATATACCACAAGGTAGCTCAAAATGAGTGTAGAAGTCTTAGGGACCCAAACCAAATGTCTTACTAGACCAAATTCGACATTTCAAAGCTAAACGGACTAAGGTCGTGTACTTGAAGTTTTGATCGAAGTCAACTATTCAAACTTTAGAATCTCCATAACACAAACTCACACAAAAACTTAACGAACAACCAGGTGACTGAACTGTTAGTCCTAGCAAGTCACAAATGACTTAGGATCGCTATTGAAAATCTCTAAATGTCAAAAAACAAAGAAAGACCTAGAGAGTCATTACAAGCGGCTGGGATATTGAGATTATGATATATTTGATATATGAACTGTGAGTCCCCATGGATCTTTGTCTTGGGAGCTAAGGCTCAACGAGGTGTATACAACAGGTGTGCGACAGTTTTGTACCACCACAACACCATCATATGCATTGCATTGGTCAATCTTATTTGTTGGTGTAATTAACTTCTCGATTCTGAAATTTGTGTGTAGAATTATTTGGTTACTTTTCTCACACCGTTAGTATATATATTTGTGGCACCGATGCCGATGTGAGACTTTTCTGTGTGTAGGTGGAAGCGCTTTGTTGGCACCGATGTCGATGTGAGACTTTTATGTATGCAGGTGGAAGCACTCCGTAGTTTATTTTATAAGTAATAGTATTCTACTTTACTCAGTCGGCCTAACCTACTTAGTACAAGTGAATCGTACTCACCCATTCTTCAATAAACTTTTGTTGCAACTATTAGTATGAGTGGTACTCTAGACGGCTGATTTATCGTGTTGGGAGAGTTGTTTTTGAAGTTATGGTGAGATCCTGCTCTCGAATCATCATTTTGGTGCTTCGCCTTTCATTTTTGTTTTACGTATATTTCAAAGGCAAGTGATGTAATTCAGATTCAGTTATTGTATTATAGTGTTCTTTAATGCTTATGATACCAAGTTATGGAAATTCTTTACTGTATCTTAGCTTTACATTGTTTATGGTCTGACTTCGTTCTAGAAGTCTCTCATGTTTATTTATCTCATCTCTGCTTCGGCTTATGCATCAGGCTTGTGGTTAGGATATGTGTCATCATGACCTCAACTTTTAGGTCGTGACACGACCCTATCTGTCAAAACTTTGAGTTAAATAAAATATATAATTATTTTTATTTAATAAATTAATAAATTATCAAACAAAATGATGAATAGGGTCGGATTGATAATATTTTTTAATGAAATATACCTTGTCCAATTTTTTTAATGAAATATACCTTGTCCATCGGATTATCCAATTTTATCCGAATAAAAATTATTTGCAAAAATACACGATGGTTTATAAAAAATAATTTCAAAATAAATGAAAATATAGAAATTGAGGAATAATATCGGTTTCTCCTCGATTTTTTTGACGGATCGAATCCTTAATTTCGCTGAATCCGCTATTGAGTTTTTTTAATAGTAATACTAGTGATTGAAATTTAATTAAGATTTCAATCACTAATTGTGGGTTTCCACTCTTAAGAATGTTTAAAAATTAGATGACGTTCTTAACTTAATTTTTATATTTTTTTATTCCCTTTCCTTGCCCAACTTTTAAAATAAAGTTAAAACTAAATAAAGGTTTGAGATGACTTGTGGTGGAGAATTATTAAACGAAAGCAACTCTTTTTGAAGTCAAATTTGAAATCGCCAGTTCAAAGTTGCCTTTTCGAAATTTCAATGTCCAGTGAATTAATCATTTCAATTCAAAATTAAGCTAGTATTAAATATTTAGGGGCATATAATCATAAAATCATTTTATCTTTCTCTTTTTTTTGGAGTTAAATTTTGAAGAGAAAAAACATCACTATTTCAAGAAATTTCAAAAACAATAAAAAAAATAAAAATTCATTATATATTATTCACAAAAAATTTAGTAATTCTAATTTATTTCATTTTCAAATATAACCTTTTACGTTAAAAATAAGAATTATTTTCTAATATTTTTACGATAAAACATGATCAGACGCTTACTAGTAGGCGTTTGGCCATGCGATACCATATCACGGTATGAAATCGTGAAATGAAATCAATGTTTGGACATGCGATTTCATGTTGATTCCTTCACATGATTTCATATCATGAGATTGTATCCCATATTCTCCAAAAATCATGATTTGGGAATTCCGTATCATGATTTGGGATTTTTTAATACAAAAATTTACCCACAAATTTATATTTTATTAAAACAACCCACATTCATATCTATTAATCATTTATTTCGTATGTAAATGAAATTTATAATTACATCATTACTTTTTAAAATTTAGTATTATTCTCACAAACATAAAATTTATTATTACTTTAAATTTGGTGAATATAAATGATAAAATATGAATTGATTTGATGAATATAAATAAGAACGGAGGGAGTAATACCTTTTTGGTTTTTCATAATAAAAAAATTCTCTTTCGGTTACATATGAAAATGTTTAAAGCAATTTAATATGAAAAAGGACAAAATTGGTGATGTATGTTTGATAATCACTACTTCCAATATGTTTGATTTTTGCACGATCAATGCACTGAAAATGTGTAATTACACATAAGTAAAACAAGGCATAAACCATTATGATATTGACACACAAGTGAAAATTTTCATAGCTTGTACAATGTTACAAAATTATTTACTACCAAAAGAGTGATGCAATATTTATGATCTTTGAGCATGAAAATACAGTTGCAAATGATATTGGCCAACAAATGCTCAAAGTAACAATGTTGGTTCGTCTTCTCGGTCATATGATCAAGAAATGTAAGTTCAACGTGAGGATATTGTATGTACTATGTGGGAGGATTATATTAAAGATTAGTACACTACAATTTATGTTCAATTTTTTATTGAATTAAAATTTGATGAAATAGTTACTTAAGTAGAGAACAAATAATTTTATAATAATTTATTATGTGATTTTATAAATTTTGTTTATTTGGTAAGATTGAATAAACAATTGAGACTATTTTAATAATTTTACAACTTATGAGATTCTTATATTTATGAGAAAATATATAATATAAAAAATTTATATCGCATGTTCAAACAAAATTTTAACTTCAACTTATAATTTTTATGATTTTATATGATGATTCCATATTGCATTGCAAACGGACCCTTACTATTATTATTAAAATAAAACAAATAGGATTTACAAAAAATCACGAGACAAACAAAGTTGCGTGCGTGTCTTTCGTATGTTCACTTTCGTCGGCAGACGCGTGGCATCTTTTGGGACCCACATATTATCAGTCTAATTATAGTATTTTATTAAATAAGAGGAAAATAATTGTTTATTTATTTTTTTGAATATTTTTCCATTTAAAAGTGAAGTGGAGCCCATTTGTTAGGTGATTTAAGATTTAAGCATAATTAACTTTAATTAAGTACATTCAACTGCCTAACTAATTGACATTTCTAATTTCGGCCGTTACACAAATAGCACAAAGTAATGGAGTATAGAAAATGACTCTGTTATTAATTGTTAATAATAAAATTAAAGTACTCTATTTGAAAAAAAAAAGTTATTAGATCCAATGTTGCTAACACTTGCTATAGGTTTTAACGGTATTTATAAAAAGTGCTACTATAGTACTTGCTGCTAAGCTACTCCCCTCCGTCCAACAGTAGTTGTCCATTATACTATTTTGGGATGTCCAATAATTCTTGTCCATTTTATGAAATTAAGATAATTACATTTTCTAATTTACCCTTACCATTAGTTATAGTTATTTCTCTGTTACACTTTTCAAGACATTATACTCCCTCCATTTCATACTAATTGAATTGTTGAGATATTTTTCAATTTTCAAATTACTTAATTGTTCAATTTTCAAGACTACTTTTAGAATGTTTTTCCAATTTTACCCTTCATTAGTTAGTATTGGAATTAGTTATTAATTAATGTTTAGCTATTTTAATCATAATTTTGATAATAATTAATAAGGGTAAAAATGGAAAGTTAAGCCTAATTTATGTCTTAATCTTTTTTTTTTAAAGGGGGTGAAACACCTCAACAATTCAATCAATATGAAATGGAGTGAGTATTTATTATATTCAAAGGATGATATAGTAAAATTACTCTTATATTTATAATTTCTTAAAAAAGTGTGCAAAGTCAATAGTGGATAAATATTAATAAATAGAAGAATTTTTTTTATTAATTAATTACTGCTAAATATTATTTTTGATGTATTGCTTCTCGAACGTTAAATGACTATTTTGTTATCCTTTCAATTCATATATAGTTTTGAGTCTACAGAAAAGTAATTAGTTTAACGAAAAATAATTTAGAATGCAACCTGTTAGTCACGAGTATTGTCAGTTTAATATTTTTTTATATTTTTTTTTTAGAAAAGTTGTACTGGATGTTTTAACCATTACGAACTTATTTGATTAATTGTCTTCTTTATATTTGCTAATTAAATATTACATATTCTCATATTAGTGTTGAACAATTAAAATTAAACTTCATTGATTTGGTAAACATTTAACTATAAGTGGTACAACTAAGCTACAGAGCTTAACCATAATTGCCTAGCTTATTTTTAGTAAAAATAAAAATCCTCATAAAGAGAAACAGTTGTCAATAATAAATTTTATGGTCCAACTTTTAATTTCTTTCCAATTACGATTTCATTAATTTGACATTTCTGGAATATTCATTTTGTTAACTCTTGTTTATTTTAATTAGCATAATTAATTTGTGGGCTCAAATAAATTTATACATGCTGATTGAACTAATTAAGACCTTGTTGGATGACTTGTCAATATGTTGAAAAGTCATATCACTGACATCCTTTCTAAAATATAAGTAAGTATAATAAATAATAAGTAACATATTCCTTTAATTTGTATATTGTTTATATTATACTAGTTTGAGCGGCAAATAAATTGCATTCATGAATAATAAGGTACTTTATAATTTAAGGGTATAAAGATATCATTCACTTTTGATTTTTGAATAAAAAAATATGTACTATATAAAATGTGATAGCGAAAGATATTTAGTAAGTTAATATAAAGGTACATGCAAAATTATATTTAGGGATAAACACTTTCCTCTTTCTTTTCTATTAGCTCAAAATATTTTTTACCTTTTTCAAAATATTATTTTGGAAAAATTTCCGGACATAGATTTATTACAATTTTTTGAAATTCATGTCCATACAAAACTTGATCAAAATTATTTTTAATTAAAAAAATAATAATTTAAATTTCACAAATTTTATGTCCAAATGACCTCAAATTACTTCCTATATTCCTATGCAATAATGGTGATGAGCTACTTGGGATCAGTAGAATTCGAAAACTACAAAACCAATTGATTTCATATCGAAAACAAGATTCATAGCAAAGACCGCAATAATTTGAAAGATATCTTGAGAAAATATTTTAGCATAATTATATCTTATATGTATCCAAGTTTATTTGAAATATCCTAATAGTGTAACACCATCGACTTTTTGATAAAAAGAGGAATATGACTATGTTTTCTTGTTTCAAAGAAATAAGTGGCTCACAGAAAATGGAAAGAAATATATTATATTTGATCTCTAAGTCCGTATATAAAATCCTGAGAGGGTCATCATTGGTAGAAATGACATAATGTTAATTCATGTTCACATGATCAAGGTAACAACAATATTTATATTCACTATAATTTGGTCATTTGACAAACAATTTATTCGTTCAAAATAGTGAAACTGAATGCAATAAAGAATCAAACATATGTTTTCTTTTAATCAATCTATCAAGACATACGCTCATAAAGGTTCTCGAGATTCTCAATTCTTCTTTTTAGTGGATAGAAATAATGGGAGAATGGAGCAAGATCAAGCTGAGTCACTAGTAGAGCAAGTCTTTTCCACATTTTAAGTTGAATATGAATAAACGAATGCAACCTTAACTAGAGAGATCAACCTATACCTTTGAGTTGAGGCTGTTGGCGACACAAATTAACTAATTCACGATCAACAATTTTTTTCAAAAACGAAATGAATACAACACTTACTTTAAAGAAATATTGCTTCAAATCAAAGAAACAAAGTCTATTTTCAACATAGTTCATTGGCCAAACCAAGTATTCTCTTCTCAAAAGTATCAGAGAAAGTATTTTCTAGTTAGACTTCTATCAATAAAATGAAAGTACCATCTTATTTCTTTATTTTTTTCTTTCAGCTAGAAGAAAAATTAAATCCCAAAGAGCCCTTCTTTATTTTACTATTTTAGGGGGTGAAGATGAAGAGGAGTTAGAGGGAAGAGAGGGCTACATAGAACGACAAAGTTGAAAGTTCAAAGGGGGTGGGGAGGTGAATTAAAATTCTTTAGTCGACTTTCTGTGTGGAACAATCGACTCACCTGCAGGTTAGTATATCAGTATAAAATAAGAGTAACTGCAGAAAGTAAATTGACACAAAATATTTTACACTGGTTCGAAACATCGATGTGGCGCCTACTTCCAGACCCCTTGGGTTACAATGGTTTCCTTAAGAGCTTGTTGAGAACTTGGGTGTTACAAAGTGTTACAATTGAGAGCCCTGTCTGATATGCAAATCAAGTCTTCTTCTTTGACACAACCTCTACTTGTATAACTTACACTCAGATCTTTCTTTCTCTTTCCTTTTCAACTGTTCACTCAAGTGTGTACAAAGTTTTATGAAAGATAAAAGAAGATTACAATATAAGCTCAAGTGAAGTGTGTCCTTCACAACTATGGCTATGAGAGGTTTATATAGCTTTGAAGGACTTTGCTCTTTTACGAAAATCCAAGGGAGTTTGAATCAATGATCTTTGATTGAGTCCTTGATTTTATTTTGATTGATTTGCTGAGTCATGTCTATATAAGATATGTGCATAAACAAATCAATTTCTTCCTTTGTATGATGATCTTTTTGTGGTCTTGAATCTTGGCTGATCTTGTTATCTTGAATGCATCCCTTGATTTCAATTTCTTCCTTTGTAGTCTTGGATGTTGGATGATCTTTGCTATCTTGAATGTATCCCTTGACTGATAGAATTTCGTATCTTTCGTTGATTTGCTTCATCCTAGGCAGATGCTAGGATTAATGCTTGGTCTTGGATATTTCTTGATTGATATGTTCCTTGAATGCTGAAATCTTGATTTATTTATTTTTCTTCTGTGTGTCGTACAACACATGACTTTCACTCTTGATGTAGTGTGTTTTGACTTATTTTCTTTTTGATTTCTTTGCCTTGATTGATGAACAAATTGTTATCCTAGTCAGGTGCTTGGATTTTGGTTATCTTGAATATATTATGTATCTCTTGATTGATGAACATATTGTCTCCTTCTTTAGGTGTTGTATGCTTGGCTTATCTTTTTCCTTCTTTGCTTGCAATAAGTCACAAGTCGGTTAAGTGTTTCATTATTAAAATTACCCGATTCTATGAGGCTAACAAAAGTGAGTTATGATTGAATCTCAAATACATTCTTATTATTTGGTAGATACAAGTCCATGACTTATTTCAGATTCACTATGAGCTTTGATAACAGTTGTAAGAGATGTGATGTTTATACACTCATTTCAAGGAGGGCAGCACTTCTCAGTTTGGGCATCACATTTCTCTTATATACCATATTTGTATGGTGACGTGATGTTCTATATGAATCCACATTTGAAGAATATCATATCAAAGTCATATATTTTGGTTCTTGATATAGTTTAATTTTGTTTATCGCATAAAAAGTAATGTTCTTTTTGCTTTTTTTTTGTGGGGGGGGGGAGACTTTTTCTCATTCTTAGTTAGACCTACAACAAAGATCAGAGCTATTTGGACCCTAAAAGGAATTGTAGTTTTCTATCCTTGGAAAATATCTTTCTTAATATTATTGTTCTCCTTTCATATGAAGTTGTTGTAACTTGAGCTCATCATCTTATATACACGGGAAAGAAAAGCGAACAATTTACACTTTAATAACTATTATTTCACTGACTTTAATATTCACAAGTTTTTAAGGATAGAATATCCTCTAGCATTTTTCACTATTTTCGATAGTATTTAGGGATCTACTTTTTTATTAGCAGTTGATTTTCATGTGCTTATATGTATTGTCTTTTCAGAGAACGCTAACATGGTTTGATGTTTCAAGACTCAACATTTTCCCCAACTTCTCTTTATTAAAAAAGTCGCCTGTCTAATATGATTAGATTAAGATCATAAAAATAGAAGCTTGTAATATAGCTAGACCTGATTCAGTAAATAGAGTCTGATAATAACATTATGAAACTGAATTCATATAACAAAAGTAAAATTACTGATATATTTTCAAGTTTATTCTTATCCATTAAACTTCAAACAAAAAAAATAATCTGAATATTAGAGTTGAGTGGGACAGGCAACAAGAGGACGAAAGGAAGAGTAAAGACAAAATGAAAGTAAGAATTTCGATATCTTACTTTACTAATTTCATTTACTATAAGTTCCTAGTTTTCCATTTTAAAATATTAGAGCACATAAAAGAGACTTTTCAATGATAATTTACTTCCTGAAAAAAAAGAAAAAAATTTCCTAAAAAATAATTTACTTCACTTCTAAAAAACCAAACAAGCTAACAAAAGACTATTAAAAATTCTTAAATTAATACTTTTTCTGTCTCAATTCACATGACATCATTTAACTTGACATAATTCTTTTTAAAAAGAAAATTCTTTTAAACTTAATGATTAAAAACAAATCTTAGACATTTAAGTAATTATAAATCATTTCATTAAAGAAAATTAAATTCATTTTAATAATACAAAGATGAGATTCATTTTGAAATAAAATACCAAATAAATTGGAATAGGGGAATTATCATTTTCATACCTAAATCACTGGATATTCCTATTACTCCTTTTAGATTGAAAACCCTTATTTTTTCCGTCTTTAGAAAACAAAAAAGAGTAAAAATACTACTTATTTTTAAAAATAATAATTACTACTACAATAAATATTCCTCCATTCTTAATCAAGAAATCTCAGGTTTGAGTCCTCTTTGTTATAGAGCGCTTTATCTCTAATGTGAGACTTTTCAACGTGAATTCAGATTTAGTCGAACTTCAATATGAATACCGAATATCGAGTGAAAAATAAAAATAAAATAAAAATAATTACTACTCCAAGTTAAGTACCCTTTTGAAGTTAGCACCTACCAAACAAATACATGTAAACAATACTTACATGTATATATGCCTAGGAAACAGAGCCCTTCATGCCAAACCCCACCCCCATTTGTACAAGGTGGGGGGGGCCTTTTTTTTTT
>JAJOOS010036351.1:0-14057 GCA_029582725.1 Solanum chiquidenum | reverse complement strand
TATTATTATTATTGTTGTTGTTGATGTTTCATTCTTATTTTCTTATTTCATAATATACATTATTTCTTCCTTTTTTCAAATAATCATTAATATACAAATCAATGGACATAAATTGCAAGAGAAATTGTAGTGATAAATTTTTCATGTTATATATTGTATTGCTATCTTGTATTTAAATTGTTATGTCATGTGTTATATTTTTAAATTAAATTTTTCATCTTATCATTTTAATTTTGTGCATTCTTCATAGTGAAAATTAATAATAATATCAAATTATATTAAAGTGACAAAAATTAAAAAAAATGGAAATATTATCAATTCGTGATGAAAGTAGTATATATTAAGTAATATATTTTTAAAAATGTTATATTACATTCAAAAAGAATTATGAATATTAGAGATTTAATTAATGGACTTATATGAAAAATAATATGTTAATTACAAAATAATATAAATAATAATAAAATAATCAAAAAGTGAAATAGAGAGTGTGAATAATAGTTCTCCAAATTTGGAGAACTGTTATTCACATCTCTATAAATGAAGAATAGAGAGTGAATTAAAGTGTGGATGGAGAGCCCATTCTCTATTTTACTCTCTAAAAATAGAGATGGTAACCCCTCCATATTACTCTCTATCCTCCAATTATAGAGTGGTGAATAGTAGTTCTCCAAATTTGGAGAATTACTATTCACCTATCTATTTCACTTTTAGATTATTTTAATACTATTTCTATTATATCATTAATTAAGTCCTTATTATTTTATAAAGTAATATAACATCTAAAAATATATTATTTATAAGTTACTACTTCCACCCGAATTAATAATTTTTCTATTTTATTTTTCAATTATTTTTTTTGTAACTTTAAATATGAAATTTAAAATTATTTTAATATTATTTATATTATATAAGACTATTAATTAAGTTTTTAGCGCTTATAATTAATTTCTAAGTAATATAACATCTAAAAATATATTATTGATAAGTATACTATTTTCATCCCGAAGTAACAATTCTTCTAATTTAATTTTTTAAAACTTTTTGTCACTTTAAATATGAAATTTATAATTATAGTTATTTTTCACCATGAAGAATGCACAAAATTTACATGATGATTTAAACAATCTACTTTCATATTATAGTGATAAATTATTAAACTACACTTTTTAATGAGCATGAAAATACTTGATGCAATAGTTTAAAATGGAATACGAGAAGTAAATTATTATAAGAAATAATTGGATACAAGATGAAATTGTTAATTTAAACAAGTTTTAGCTACACAAAAAATAAGGACAAAAATTGTTCATTTTGAATTCTGTAATGCATTAATATAACATATATGGGAGCAACATAATAGTCTTGAAAGTTGAGTCTTTATGTAAAAGTTAAAATAAAATTTTTAATGATGCAATATTTATGATGTAATTGTATTTCATCAATGATTTCACTTTTGTTTGAATTATTCATTAATATGTATTATATATAATATTTGTTGCAATTATGTTATTTAGAAATTTAGAATAAAATATAATTTTATATTAAATGAATAATTTGGAACTATTTCTTGCAATTTATTATGTGTGGCTAAAACCCCATTCTTTGGGGTGTGATTATGTGATTGAATGCTTCAATTAGCTTATGGGTGTTAGTATTTACTGATTTTAATGTTGATTTGAAGCGGGTCCAATTAGTACTTGAGTTTTAATTGATGAATTGTAGTTACAAATGTAATTCTAGCCTAGTATCCTAAGCTTGCTTGAGAAAGAAGTTTTAGAGTTAAAACTATTAATTGGTGATTGTAGTGATTGAGTTATTGTAGACTTAGCTTGAGAAAGTGGGTCTAAATTCAATCTTACCAATCTATCTTAAAAGAGTAGATTAATTGAGGTATTGGGTTGTTTAACTTTGTTATGCTTGTCGAGTTCAAGAGAACTCGCTTGATTCACGATAGTTGATTGAAAAATAATTATTGCACCTTACCTCGTTGCATCAACACATAACCTAGGTCGAGTCTGGATGCATCACAATAGATCATATAACCGTCTGAACCCTCTGGTAGAGTCAAAACAAGAGTTGTAGTCAACCTAGTTTTCAGTTATGAGAAGCTCTTCTCACACTCATCTGACCACTAAAACTTAACCTTTTTCTGGGTCAGCTTAGTCAATGGAGAAACTATGGATGAAAATCCTTCCATGAATCTTCTGTAATAACCAGTTAAACCGAAGAAACTCCTGATATCTGTAGGAGAGGTGGGTCTGGGCCATTGCTTCACTGCCTCTATTTTATGAGAATACACTCGAATCCCTTCGCTAAACACTATATGCTCAAGTAAAGCAACTAATTGTAATAAAAAATCACATTTGCTAAACTTAGCGAATAACTGGCGATCCTTATGAGTTTGCAGAACAACTCTCAGATGAGTTGCATGTTCTTTCTCATTCCTAGAGTAAATGAGGATATCATCAATAAAGACGATGACAAACAAGTGCAAATACTGCTTGAACACTATGTTCATCAAATCTATGAAAGCTGCAGGAGCATTGGTTAGTCCAAAAGACATAACTACGAATTCATAATGACCATACCGATTTCTGAAGGCTGTTTTTGGGATGTCACTATCTCTGACTCTAAGTTGATGATAATCAGATCTGAGGTTTATTTTTGAAAAATGACTAGCACCCTGAAGTTGGTTGAACAAGTCATCAATCCTGGGGATAGGGTACTTATTCTTGATTGTGACTTTGTTCAACTGTCGATAGTCAATGTACATCCTTAGAGAACCATCTTTCTTTTTCACGAATAACACTAGAGCACCCCATGGGGAAATACTGGGTCTGATGAACCCCATATCTAGAAGGTCTTTCAACTGCTCATTCAATTCCTAAGCTCAGTTGGAGCCATTCTGTAAGGAGGATTCAAAATAGGCTGGGTATCTGGAAGGAGATTAATTCCAAAGTCAATTTCCCTTTCGGGAGAAACTTATTTACTACTGGAACTGACTCTAGAGTTAGGGTTTCGGAGCTAGAATCTTTAACCCAAACTAGATGATAGATATACCCCTTGGAAATCATCTTTTTAGCCTTAAGGTAAGAGATAAATTGACCCATAGACACTGAGATATTAACCTTTCCATTCTAAGATTGCCTCGTCTGGAAACTGGAAATGAACGATCCTAGTTCTACAATCGACGGAGGCATAACAGAAATGTAACTAATCTATGACTAGAATGATATCAAAGTATACCATTTCTAACTCTCCACGGACTGCTGAGGTGACTTTCTGAGAGACTGTGATAGGGTAATTTATGTATACCCGTCTAGCTATAACTAGGTCATAACTGGAGTAGAGATTGAGAAGGGTTCTGAAAGAGTTTCTGGATTGACATCGAAGTTCACTGCTATATACTGAGTTACAAAGGACATAGTAGCCCCTGGATCCAACAAAGCATAAACATCTAAATGAAAGACTTGTAACATACCAATAACTACATTAGGAGAATCTTTCTGATCCTTGTGAGCCTTGAGAGCATACAACCTGTTCTGGCGATGACCGCCACCTGTACTAAATGAAGCACCTTGCTGAGTTAGGCGACCTGCTGATGTTGTTGGTACTGTAGATTGAGCCCTACTATTCTTATCTCCTTGTCCCTGTTTAGAAGAAGGGAAATCTCTCAACGTGTGGCCAGACTGACCACACCTAAAATATCCTTCCTTTCCTGCAAGACACTCTCCTAGATGGTTCTTACCACACTTTGGACAAGTTAGGTAGGTTCTGTTACCTGAAACACTCCCCTGAGACTTAGAGCTTGATGCCCTACTTTTCTGATCCTGTGGAAACCTAGGGGATGGAGCACTATCTGATGAAGGTGCTGGAGCTGAAGACATTTGCTGAAATTGTGAGCAATTTCTATTACCCGATTTCTGCTGAGAGTACTCATAGTTCCCTATTCTAGCCTTTTTGTTGTCCTTAACTAGTTCTCTAAGCTTATCTCCCTCAACTTGCTGAGCATAAGTCATGAGCCTAGAGATGTTCATGTCCTCTAACAACATATCATTTATGCTCTCTATTTTACTAAGTCAGATACCCTAAATAGGAACTTACTCATTTGTGCCCTGGGATCGACAACCATATGTGGAGCATACCTGGAGAGCTGGGTGAACTTGAGTCCGTTCTCCTAGACTGACATTGAACCTTGTCTCCAATTCATAAATTCTTGCGCCTCAGCCTCCCTCAACTCCCTTAGGAAGAACCTGTCCAGAAAAGCTCCAGTTAACACTCCCAAGTCACATGAGCTGCATTCTCTCCCCAATTTTCCTTTCACTACGCGAACCAAATGTGAGCCATATCCTTAAGTTGCTAGAACGCCAACTCTACCCTATAATTTCCAGTCAATTGCATCAATCCAAAGATCTTCTTGACCTCATTAATGAAGTTCTGGGGGTCTTCATCAACTTGCAACCCTAAAAACTCAGGCAGATTAATCCGAACAAAATCTCGGACCCTAGCTTCCACTAATCCACCAGTAGTATTTGTAGGAACTGGAACATGCTGATTGTTTAGGTTGGCTACGCTCTGATCCACAATTTGGATTGTATTTTGAAACTCTGCATTCGAAACCTCATGGACTGGGACTGGAGGAATTGCATTAATATTGCGGGCATTAGCATTCCTTGCTTAAGCTCTACGAGGAGGTATGATCTAAAATGCATAACATCGAATCAGAAGGGAGATCATACCCACTCACAATAAAAATAACAAGAAAGCGAGGTTTTTCCTAAGACACTACGTAGCCTCCCCCTCATAGGTGTGGCGCTCTTCACTCTCATGAAATGGACTCTACTTAGTGCGACTTTTCCGACATCATAGGACTCTTAAACCTAATGGTCTGATACCAAGTTTGTAATGCCCCGAGGCTACCCCCTTGACGTAAACACGGGACCTAGGATCACGAGTTACCCTAAGCTAACCCCGAGCTGGCATATCATAATCATACCTAAATAACTGAACAAAAGATACTATGTAGATGCTTAAAACATGAGATAAACTGATGATGGGGAATACCCAAAATAGATTTGAATATATAAATACTGAACAAGAATTAAATGATACTGGACTATAACTCAAAATACTAAAGCTGAATCTATCTATGTCTGAAATAGCCTCTAACTGACTAGAGATTCTGGGACATGCCCCGAACTAACTCTAGTAAAACTGAAACTAAAATGAAAGACTGAAATATAAAACATGTCTATTGTCCTCGAAGTATGAGGACTCACCACTAATGCTGCTAAATACGAATCAGGAACCGATCTACACATGATCTGAACCTACATCATGAAAAGATGTAGCGCAGAGTATGCATCAGTACTTGAAAGGTACTGAGCATGCAGGATAGGATAAAGCTGAAAAAACATATAACTGAATAAGGCATACTGAGCAATGATATAATCTGAACATGATGAATGTACTGAAATATACTGAATATGAACTAAACTGAATGCAATGACCACATACATAAATGTTGAAACTGAATACTGAAATATAACTCAGAACCTGGTCAAATGTACTAGAGTCTGACTGTGGGAGCTACTGCTAACCGACATAAAACCACGTGAGCTAATCGTGGAGTCCGATGTATACTCCTCATCGAGAGGACCCAATATACCTTGCCAGGGTATAAAGACATAACTGGCGTGATCAATAAATCTAATGCCCAGTGAGAGGATTTACAAACCTATGGGGGCACGTAGTTCTGGGACTACGAGGGTGACTGATCCTAGTCCAAATCGATGTTAAGCCTACTCCCAACTGGAAATGTGTACAATACAACATAACTGAAATATACTGGATAACTCAATATTCTGACCTGCTAACTGAAAATGCAACATTTAAGTACTGACAATGAAGCATTTGAAATGTGAGGCATGTATATCTTTATATATGTCCTAGCTAGATTAATTCATGAACTAAACGAATCTACATAACTAGGGTTCTAAGTTTCATGCAAGAAGCTAAGCAACATTTTTTTGAAAACATGATAATCTGAATAAGAGCACTACTACAGCTAAATCAAAACATTTCTCTAAAGTTCAAGAAACCCTCGGTCAAAAAAATATGGAGGGAATCAAGAATCTGACTGAAATTGTAACACCCCGGAAACTAGTAGGTGACACTAGAGCGCTACGTGACAGTTTTAGAGTTTGATGTGTGATTTAATGTTGTAAAATGAATTTTTGAACTTAGTTTGAAGTGTTTAGGGGTTAAACGTCAAGGTACGACCCCCCCTCCCCAAGGACCAACCAAGGGTCCTTGAGGAGGACCCTAAAGCCTAACCCAAATGATGCCCCAAAGCTGCCCAAAAAGGACCACCTACGGCCAGTAGATGGACCCACGCCCTATAGGTGGGGATCGTGGGTCAAGGCCTGACTTCACCCATGTTGTTGAGCCACAGTCCCCAACCCACGAATGACCAGTACGGTCCGTGGGTCCATCCACACCCCGTAGGTGGGGGTCGTGGATGGGGCCTGTGTTGCTGTCCAATTCGGCCAAGGTAAGGTTAATTAGGTAAATTCCTAGGTTAGTTAGTTAATTGTGGAGTCATTTTACATTGTTTATTTAGACTTATATAAGAATTTTTAAGCCTTTAACCACCTCATATACTTCATAAATCCCAAACCCAAAATCATAACCAACTTAACCCTCTCCAAAATCTTCTCTCTAAAACTCGATAGAAGAAGAAGAAAAAGATCAAGCTAGGGCTTAAAGAAGGAAGCTTTCTCACACGATTTTGTTGGATTTCTTCACTTAAGGTGTGGTAATCTTTGATTCATGGAATGCTTTCTTCTATGGAGTCCTCAAACTCTCAATTTTAAAGTAGGAAATTCTCCAAAACCTAGGGTTTTCACTCCAAGTCATGGATTCTTTCTAAAAATGTTTTTAATGATTTAATTATCTTATATTATGATTGAATTTCTGTTTTAAGGTGGTTTTATGATAAAATCTCCCATGAATCCATGAATTCCCCATAACCTAATTTATGCCTTTGTGATATGGGTGAATTGTAGTAAGGTGAATACTATGGAATTGTTCTTGTAGTAGTTTAGTTATTTGAATCATGTTATTATCTATGCCTAATTATAGTACTTCTAGGTGTGTTGATGAATTATGATTCATGGTCCTTGAAGGGTAAATTATGAGAAGTTTGAAAAATTATGATGTTTGTGTACATGCTTTGTGATTACGTTAAAAGTAATGTGATCATGACTATAATGAAATTGTGGTGTTTTTGAAAGGTTATTCTCCATTATACACTTGTGAATGATGATTACATGTTGTGAAAGGTTTCCTCAATGTATAATATACCTTGATTGGTATGCTTAGGGCATCCTCTTCATGTGTAATTAAAAGTGATCTTGATTGATATACTTTGAATGGGTAGTCTTAGGACATCCTCTTCATGTGTGTAATGATGAATCTTGAATCGGTAGGCCAATGACATCCCTTTTATAAATGACTAATGCAGTAATCTAAAGCTTTGTCTTGAATCGGTATACCAATGGTATCCCTTTCATGATGAGTCCATGAACTACTATAATGATGAACCTTGAATCGGTAGACCAATGGTATCCCTTTCATGAGGATTCAATGAGCTATCCTAATAATGTACCTTGAATCGGTAGGCTAATGGAACCCTTTCATGTGTGTAATACTGTACCTTGAGTCGGTAGGCCAATGGGATCCCTCTCATGTATAATAATGTTAAAAGAGAATGATCTACTCTATGGGAATTTAATGCTTAGCACAGAGTGTATATTGTGAGGTGGAAGCTCTCCCCATGTTAGGCCGGGTTTCTAGTAACAACCTCCTTATCCCATAACTATGTGCCCACATAGGTTGTTAGCTAGTGGATCCACCTAAACTAAATTACCGGTTCTACATTAGGCAAGTAGACCAACCCTTTACGGTGTGAGATAGACACCGAATTCCATGATTTGCTCACATGGTCTATGTCGGTTAGGGCTTATTCCCATAATGTGAATTATGCGCTATTGTTACTCAAGAGGTTCTATGAAGTGTGGGTGGGGGTATAGGGATTCATCCATGCATTGCACGAGTAGGCGTTGAGAGTGGTCATGGTGTGTTACTCAAAAGTTATAATGTCTAATGAAATGAATGTGCTTATAATGATGATGTTGAGAATATTGACATAAAGGCTAAATGAAAGGATGAATGCTTAACTTGTATTGTTTTTATGAGTTGCTTTCCTTTATCTGACTTATTAAATGTGAATGTTCCTTGTCTATGAGTATTAACTAATTATGGCATCAAAGAATGGTAAGCATGATTATGGTGTCCTCAAAGGGATACTTAGTATGAGTGGTATTATGGGATGCCATTCATACATTGCACAAGTATAACTTAGGGTTACCTAAGAGATGGTTCTATTATGTTATAATGACTTATATGATGAACATGCTTCTGACTTGGGTTTTACACTAAAAGTACATGATGATATCAAACTTGGCATATAGCATGGTTTTCAACTAAAATGTTCTTTTAGCATGTTTTCAAGGATTTTGTGCATGACTTTCATACTTAGTGCATTTTTGTACTAACCCATATTTCTTCTACATTTTTCACAAAGTGTAGGTTCCGGTGTTTGAGGTGTTGTTCCTTTTATACGAGCTTGGATCGACTTTTCTCCTAGCTTGTAGTTAGTCCTCAAGATTCGAGGACGTATGAGTCATTAGTAGTTTTCTTTCTTGTCATTTTATGTTTCGAACTATGTTGAAGGGTTGTGACCCTATTGTTGATTCAAAGATTGTATTAGATGGCTAATTGAGACAAGTTATACTTCTGCTTGCTTTTATAAAAGACTTTGATTGTGTGGATAAATTTTTTAAATTCCGCACCATTTTCTATTATCTTATGTGATGATATGCTATGAGGCTTGTTTGAAGCTTTTCGGAGTCTTGTATGCCGTGTCATGTCCAGGGTGTAAGCTTGGGTCGTGATAGAATTCTAGGGACCTAATGGGTGAAAGGAACCCAATAGTGAAATCCCACATACCTGGTGACAAATTTCACGGAGAAATCTTTCGATTTCAGGGCTAGAACTGAAGAAAACCTGTTGCGTTCTTGGAGAGGGCTTGGCCGACTGCTTCTTCTCTTTTTACTCTAGTTTTGGTTAATTCTAGTGAATGAATCGCTTAGGGTAAGTTCTGACTAAGTTACTAGGCTCAAATTGACCAAAACGACGTAGTTTAGGGATTAAACGACATAGTTTAGGTGTCCAATGTATAGGGGAAAGATCAAAATGATCCTAACTTAAAATCTGACAGGTCTATCAACGTGCCTGACCGACAGACCGTGGATGGACCGAAGGCCCATCCTGTGAGTCCTTCGTTTGGCTTTAGACAGCTGAAGGCTGGGGGTATGAACCACGGACCTGGACCACGGATCGTGGTCCCACCTACGGTCCGTAGGTCCTGTCGTTGGTCAACTCTTAGCTGGAATTTCTGGGGGTTCTGGGGAGGGAGTTGAGGTGGCCAACCACGAACCCCACCTATGATCCGTGGGTCAACCTATGATCCGTGGGTCAACCTACGGTCCGTGGGTTGTCCCCATTGGTGGCACCTGCAACTTCTAAAATTCTGCAATTTGGTCTTTCTAGAATATGGGGTGTTACACAAAACAAATGGAGCTACCCAGAAGAAACACATTAGCAAAGATGCGACTTGGATAGATAATTTGTTTAATTGATGTAGATAGAATCATAGCTACATAGGAAGTGATAGATTATAGAGATGGAATTACTGCAATAGACTGTAATAGTGAAACTTGATGAAATTCAATAAAATCTGTTAGTTCGACAAAAAAAATATGAATGCATTATCACAATAATAATAAATGTTAACATGCAACTTAATAAACATATCTTTTTCAAAATAATGCCCATAAGCAACTAACTCATTAAGGTACAATATTACACAAGAATTCGAGTGATACAACATTACAAAAAAAAAATCAAGTCATCTAGTGTCTATCAGCTAAATCCCAGCCTACATTGCACACATAAAAGTCATTCTTTCCAACATCGAAACAACCAATACATCCAATTCATAACATATTTACTTGATACAATAAATCAACCCCAAAAAAGATAGAAGAGAGTGATTCCATAACTACCCCGTAAGCCGAGCAAACATGACATAAACCCTTGCAGATATGCCTTTATTGAATAGTCTAGATACTCTCAATCTATCAAAAATATATCCTAAATAAGTATATGAGTCTATTGATAAATATATTATTACACTTTCATTCCAAACTCAAAAAGTCAACCCCAAGTCTACAAGGTTAGAGCAATAATTTTATTTCGGAATTAGTTATTGATGACATAGGAGTCAAAATTATGAAATTTAATCAAATCCAACCTCGAACTAGACTCCGAATGATCAAAGTATGATTCCTCAATTTTAGGTTAAAAAAACCTAATTTCTAACAGCCAAATGTGAATTAAATAACGAAACAAACAATATAATAAAGAGAAAAATACCAAATTTCTTGAGATAAAATGGGCAATTCCTCCTTGAAAATTACCAAAATTGAGCTACCAAACATGAAAAATCTTAAGATGAAGTCTATGTTCAAAATGGGGATTTATTTTGTCCAGGTCTTAATTGCTTTTTGCGAATGTAAATCACAACTGTGAACGTGATCAAGTGATCAGATCTAACCCATCACAATCGTAATAGAACAATCACAAATTAAATGTGATTCTTCATCCAGAACTGACTAACAAACTTTATCATTCGTGAATGCGACACAGACCTCGTGAATGCATAGAAGTCCTACAATTATTCTTCACGAATGCGATCTAGCCGTTGCGAGCATGGAGAAGAAAACCAATTACACAAACAATTGGTGCATCAACTATGGGAAATTCTCTATTTCACCCGTCAAATTCATCTAGAAAACAAAATATGCAAATATATCATAAAATATATTACAGATCTATTAAAACATCAAATCACCAATTCGAAGTTATCTAACAAATGTTGACCATGGTCAAATCTAAGCTTTATCTTTTACTTTCTAGTCCTGCTTCATTTCAGATAATGTATTCAATTTTAAAAAGTTGTATTTAACTTTTAATCACTCTTCTAGTAATTGGTATTTCCCACATTTATACACTTAAATGAAAGCTAAGTTATGACTTGTTATCGCTATTTTATTTATTTTCGTATGATTAATTGATTTTAGTATTTCAGAAATAAAAATCACTAATCTGACGGAGGGTAAGTGAAGTGTCATCACGATCCTTCTGATTTTTGGTCGTAAAAATTACGTCTAATTAAATATGTAGTTTCATATATTAAGCGATGAAAAATAGGAATCCATCTTGATCATAATGTAATTAAAAAATATATGATAATCAGATGTTAAATAACCAATTTAAATAAGACGGTCAAAGTAATAAATATATTCAAAGTTAAGTTGAATGACTATCAAAATTAAGACTATATATTCAAGAAGTCTAAGTTTTATTAAGTAGAAACTATCTTCAAGAGAGGAAAGCTATCTACATTTAAAATGGGGGATTCTAAAATTAATTTCTTGAAATAAATATATAAAAAACAATTTAGAGGTCAAAGTGAAAATATATTTCTCCATTGAACCCATATTATATTTGTTTTTGACAAAACATTTGTGTGATATATATTTTTGACAATTTATTGAGTTCTTACACTCTAAAAGTATACAAAAACACTTCCTGCCATGTGATGCAACAAAATCTTGAGGTATACCTTTATTGAATTTTAGTATGTAAAACTTAGAATTTTCTATATAATCTCACTAAGGTATTGTTTTTCACTGATTTTTTTTCCTCTTTTGTTGATTTTTCAGAAATTATTTTTTATGTTCAATAATTGTATATAAATTCTTTTGAATGGTCTATGAAATTTTGTGTGTATCTCTGAAAAATCAAAATAAAAGGAATCCTTATTATTAATTAATATTTTAGAAATGTTTTTCTATGTTTAATAGTTGTATATAAATTCCATAGATTCCATATCTAACATAGTCATGCAAGTGAAATTCATTAGATCTAGCAAGAGGTGAATACAATCCTTTTAATATGCACAAACATAAAAAACTATGTTATTTCATTTTTTTTAACAATTTAATTTATGATCTAAATTTTAAGTCTACATTGAAGAGGTGCCAATTTTGTGTAGATTTCCTCTACGTGTATGCAATTTCTTTTATTTTTAAAATCAATTATAGGCAGGTATCCAAAAATAAATTGTGTATGTGAGAATTAGAAATTTTATGTAACGACATGTTCCCGTCGTTATAGAAAATCCAATGGGGAAAGTTTTTGGACCGAAAAACATTTTCATAGTAACTTGAGATGTCCCAACCTAGTCCAGATTTGGACGAAATCGGAGTCAGTAAGGTCTAGGGAAATCTGGTAACAATGGGGTTATCTAATTATGATTTTGATTACATGAATGAATAGCTAAGACGTTAAAGAACCCATACGACTTTACGAAATTGAATTCGGGCGAGTAGAACTCCTGAAATTGATCTTCGCATGAACATGTATTTTTTGAGTGTCATGGGATGAAGGTGTGTTGTGAAATGGGAGTTTGGAATTCTTACATCGACTCACTGGTCTTGTGCAAGCTGTTAAGGCGAGATTATTCCCGCCAGGGTGGGGCCGCTGTAGCGGGGTCAGTATCGCTGTGGCGGGATAGTCGCGACTTAAAGTCAGAAATAAACCCCAAAATCATTTTATTTTGCAATTTTTGAACTTGAGAGCTAAGGAATGAACGCAGGGATTTTCTTGACAGTTTTCCATCATTCGTGAGGATAATGGTAAGATTTTCACCCCCCGAATCAATTTTTCGATCCGTAGAACCTAATCTAATGGGTAATTATCGATGGGGGAGAGTTTTGATCTGGGAATTATGGTGGAAAAAGCCCTAATTTTGATATTGGGATCATGGGTTTGATCTAGGGTTGATAGGATTGTTAGTAATTCAGGTAATTAGTTATTGTTTATTGATTTCCGTGTTATATTGATCATTTGTAGACCAAGAACAAGTGGCACGAATCCAAAATAAAGGAAGAATCAAGTTTCTTAGGAGCTTCAAGCTTGTTTCGAGGTAGGTGATGGTTGTGATTTCATGATTCTGTGATATATGTTTGCTCTTTCTTCATTATAATACGTGTATGTATGCGAATGTTGCTTTATTGATCACACTTTTAGTAAATGAGATAGATGAATGATGAATGCCATGAATCATGACTTGATTGTATGATTATGAGAATGTACTTATGATTGTGATTGTTGCTTATTTAATGGATCAGGTGTTGCGTTCCGACACACTAACTTGGATCGGTTGCCACGTTCTAGCATAATTATGGGATCGGTTGCCACATTTCGGCATAAACATTGGATCGGGTACCACGTTCTGGTATGCTAACTGTTTGGGTTCGGGTTCCATGAGAGGACCAACAAGTTGATATAATTGTGTATCTTGAGAAATGTGAAATTGTACATTGTTCGTAAAATGATGATGATATTGTATATGTTCGGTGTATACATGTTATTATTATGTCTTATTGACTTATATATGTTGCACTTAATGGGATAGCCGCGTGATCCTACAAGTACACTGTGGTTGTGTACTGATACTGCACTTGCTCTTTCTTTGTTGAGTACATGACATCTTCAGGCGACTATTGACAGACCTCGCTTAGAAGATAAGTGATCGTCATTCAAATTCAAGGGTGAGCCAGTTCTTTCGGGCTGCCATGAGTTCTCTTTCTGTCTATGTCCATATTTCGGACTTAGACTTTCTAGTTAGTTGTTAGTACATTAGTTTGGGGTTGTAACCTGTCACGCCCCGAGACTACCCCCGAGACGCGGACACGGGACCTAGGACCACAAGTGATCCCAAGCTAACCCTGCTGGCATGATCATGAGCATACTAAAGATAATAAACTGATGCGGAAGCTAAATCATAATTAAAATGAAAA
>JAJOOS010036350.1:0-16085 GCA_029582725.1 Solanum chiquidenum | reverse complement strand
AAAAAAAACAACATAGTGGGTTAAATACTATTTAATGATAATTAAGGTAAAATTATGAGCTCAAAGAAAAATAATATGTTCGTGATCATTTTGTTAAAAATAATTTTTGAAATTTAAGGAATATTTAAGAAGCTAGAAGGAGAAAACGGGTAAATTAATTTACCAAGGACACCAAAAGCAAAAGCCCAATGACCAGAAATACCCGCCATTTTTATTTTATTTTTACTGTTTCTAGCAAAATAATTGCAAATTTCTAGCACTTTGTCTCTCACTCAAAATGCTAGAGTTGTTGCAAAAGACAATAAAGTTTAATTTCTATTTAGCTGTGATGAAATGAGATGAAGACTTGGTTCACATATTTATACTAAAATTAAAGTGCTTTTTTTTCTTTTTCTATTTTCTTGTAATGTATATAGAGAAATATTTAATTAAAGGTGAAAAAAGCACCTTAAAAGATTGAGGGGTGGTATGATAATATGCTCAAATTTAATTAAGTTGAAGGGTCCCATTAGGCTATTTTGTTATGTCATTTCTTAAAACCTCAGAATCACTAATACTTGAACAGCTCATGCTTTACTTTTTTGGACTGTTTTGCTTCTTCTTTCATTTTCTCTAAAATGAACCACAAATCAACAAAAATAGTCTAGAAATTATGATGGGGTCAATCAAAGCCAGCAATTTGCATCAATAATAGATTAGAGTTGGGGCCATCAAATTTTGGCTACGGTTGGAGCTATTGAGAAGATCATCGATTTGCTTCAATGGCTGAGGAATTAATAGATACACTTCGATCAATTTGTTATATCTTATCTTGTTATGGTACGCAGTTTGATAACGAAATAGACTTTAAGCACAACTCAATCTCAAAGGATGATTCATGAAGTTGACCAGAATTGTCCATGACTATATATCGAAATCTCTTAATTCATTAGGGACTCAACAATGCCACTTATATATATATATATATATATATATATATATATATATGCATAGTGTATAATAAAATGGATCCAATATCTTTGTTTTCTATTAAATCTGTAAATTCTGATGACATGTTTTTGTGCGCATGAATTTGGGCAAAAGATCGGTGGTCTACTTATTCTGTGAAAAAAAAATTGAACCCTCTAACCACATGAATTAATCAGTAGAAATGTGTATTATCTGGTGAACGCAAATTATAACTAACAAATTAAATAAATCGAGTATAGATGATAAAAAAATAAAATCTCTTTTCTTTTATTTCAAGCAAAGTGTTGGCCCTCTTTTTTTTTCTTGGATGAGATTCATTTTCTTTTTTCAATTGGGTGTTCGAACAAAATCTCACATTAATAGGTAAAAAAATAGAAAAGTTACATATAAGGTGTATAATTTCTTGATAGTGTGAGCTCTTTTGAAACAAATTATACGGGTTAGGCTCAAAGTATACCATGTTATCGCATCATGTTAAGTGTATTTTTATATTAGTTTAGCCCAATAATTCAGTGTCTAGATTAGTATGACAAAGGCAGATGATGGCATAGGGGCTCAAATTAAGTTACTTCCTCTGACGAGCTTAGAGACGCTGAGACGCACATATACAATTATAAGCTAATTCTGGACTCCGGTTGATATATAAAATACTCAAATGATCTGGGTGCATATAGTGAATCTTAAAAATTGATTCGTGGATCATGGAAATGTGTCACATGGAACTTAGTTCGAGGAGAAGATTGTTGAGTATGCAAACAAGACTCACATTAATAGATGAAAAAGATTGAAAAAATTACATATTATAAGGTGCAAAACCTCTTAATATATAATATGAGCCTTTTGAGGAAAATCGTGTAGACTTGACTCAAAACAGATAATATCCTATCACGTTAGAGAATTTTGTTGGACTGATTTAGCCCAACAAATATAATAATCATGGTTGAATTGACACCAACAGTCTACTGTACTTTAAGGTTTTGTGAATACTATTCTTACATATCTCATGAATTGTGCTAAATAACTTTTTCCTGGGTATAGATATATATTCAGTTAAGAATTATACAAAAAAAGGGGCTAAATTTGACATCTGGATGGTTTAAGGAGATATTACAGTGTGACTAAATTGTATTATTCCCTAAAACAAAAAAGCCAAAACAATGGATTAACTGACAAAGAAATTAGCTTTGTTGTATATTTGATTTTGAAGCTAGGAAACTGACAACCATTCAAATGATGGGCACTTTTAATCCTCTTAAACAGATTTCTGAAATCAGTGTAAAATTACTGGTTAGCCTCTATATAGCAATAATTGATGGAAAAACAATATTATTACACTTACTTCACTACTATATATACTATTATTACATATACTTTTAAAACATTACGTATCTTACCATTAATTAAGAGTTTTCTACCATATATTGAGGAAGATTCATTTAGATACATGTATTTTTGCTATAAGAACACTAAAACAGGGAGAGAGACGAGCAAAGTGGGGAGGAAGGCGAGCGAGATTCCTTATGTATCCTAGATACATGCGTATCACACTAGATACACACTATGTATTTGTATGTATCTGATATAATTCGCATGTATCTAGGATACCAGATACATAGGAGAGTGGCAAGCGAAATTGGAGAGAGACGAGTGACGCGACTTGGATACAATATATCTAGAATAAATTACACCTAATTTTGACCTCATGTATCCCAAAAAATAATGGTTGAACTCATCTGTAATTACCACATATAATTTGTTAGATAGAGGGTGATAAAATTAGTTCATATTTATTAACTCAATTTGACCCACTTATGAGCTATGGTTTATTATTTACGTGACTCAATAAACTCATTTATTGATTTCATCCCATTTTGACCCAACTTAATCAGCCCATTTTTTACACCCTAATGATTGTATGTGATATGACTCTTTAAGGGGATAGAACAGTTAATCCATGAACACATTAATAGAACATTTGATTTTAACATGATACGCTGCTACCAATTAGAACGTTTTTGGTTTAATCTTAGTAGTATATTATTAAAATAAAACGCACCATGTATACACATTACTTGTCTCATTTTGATTTCACATGCAAAAAGTAAAGAGACATTATCATGATTATTAAAAAGAATCTCAGCTTTAATAAAGTAAGATTACAAAATTGAAAGATTGAGATACAAAATTGCATTCTCAAATCCTCAAAATTGCGTGAAGAACTCAAATTTATATAATTTTGTGTGTTGAATAAGGTAGAAATAGTGAATTGATGGTCCTCCCTAACCCATGCCATCATTTTCTATATAGTTAAAGTGTATTTATGAACCTTTAGAGACAAAGTAAATGTCATTTTTTAATCGTGATGATTGGAAATTATTAAAATATAATGTCTTTTGTATGTCGGTATATTTAAGTGGAGTTCGGAGTCAAAAGGGCAAAAAAAATTGTCAAAAATTCCAAAAGGGCACATCAAATTTTTTTTAAATCAAAAGGGCAAAATCGCTCCTGGACGAAGCAATTTCGTCTAAAAACTTTTTTTTTTTTTTAATTAAAAATCGCTGCTAGGGCAACGATTTTGTAAATATATATTTATTTATTTTTATTAAAAATCGCTGCCACAGCAGCGATTTTGTAAAAAAAAATTCTTTTTTTTAATTAAAAATCGCTGCCATTAAGTCATTTTTTTCCCCTTACACATCACTGCAGGGGCAACGTTTTTCATGCCTAGTGCTATTATTTTCATGTCTATTCATGCCTATTGTTAATTATTAATAATATAAAAATGATAAACAAGATGACATTATACTCAATGAAATTATTGAATCATGAGGAAAATTGAATTATATATCATAAATAATAATAAAAGAATACTTTTTTAAAATTCTTAACCAAAATCACTGCTATAGCAGCGATTTTTATTTTTGTTTTGTCAGAAGAAAATCGCTCCTGATGGAGCGATTTTGCTCTTTTGGTTAATTTTTTTTTGATGTGCCGTTTTAGTTTTTTTAAAGAAAAAAGTTACCCTTTTGGCTCCGGACTCTATTTAAGTGTTTCAATAAGAATTTTCTTGAGTATTATAAAATTAGGTTTTGAGTTTTCTAACTCACACTACAAAACTTAGTGTGTTTATCAAAACAGGATCCATCTAACTCGATATTTGGCCTTCAAATTAAATATTTACATGCATCAAATGTCCAACTTTGGACTTAAGATGGAGTGTGTTAAAAATAAAAAAGTTTCATATCAGTGCTTAATGGACAATCATCTTCACTTTGATCTATCTTTTGAAGTGTGTGATAAGTCGGAGGAAGGTGATGAGGACATCAAGTCATCATGCCTCTTATGTCCTGGGTGACATACTTTCTACAATGGCCGGAACAAAGGGTCGCATTCAGCGAGAGTAGCTAACCCAAAAATTTGTCCTCAGTTTGGATTGAAGGTTGGTCAGTCATAAAACTGTGAATTCGTTCTCGAGCCTTGTACACACCGCATGTTACACTGTGAAAGTTGGTTATGCCCGAAGTCGTTTCTTTAACTGTAAGGAGGGGGTAGGCCCAAGACTTAATTTTCCATATGTTTGTCAATTAACAATAACAATAACAACTACTACTATTTCAATATATATAATCTCAAAAGTGAAATTTTGAGACAATACTCCTATCTTATAAAGATAGAGAGGTTGTTTTCGTTTGTCAAACATAATTCTAAATTTTTTATTAGATAATTCCTGTTATTTTACTGGTACAAAATGTGTTTTGCATTCTACATTTATGATAAATTAATTATGTAGCTAAATGTGTTTTGCGTTCTCAAATCTATGATAAATTAATTATGTAGCTAAGAAATACTATACTTATTACATGAATTGTTGATTCGATAAAGATGGTTACTAAAATTGAAAGAAAAATAATAATGAGCATCTCAAAAGATAATGTCCTTTATTAATGAAGAACTTTTTATTTTCTTAAAACTTTTATAAATAATTTTTCTTGTAATGACTGTTAGAGAGCTAGAAAAAAGTGATTGGGCTCATGCCCACAAGAGTTGGGCCACAAAGAAAATGGGTTGATTCACCCTTTTTGCTCACCATCAACTTGCAAAAGTTGTTCAACTTGATATTAATGAGGGAAAATTAAGCAGATAAATAAATATATACTAGTTAATGATTCTCCTTAACTACAATTTTAATAATTACCGACCGTAGCTATATTTTTAGTTGCTATAGGAATGATCGTTTGTATAATTCATTTCTTTTCAAAGTTGTATACAAAGCTGAATTCAATTTTTTAAAGGTAATGACGGTAATCTCGGTTGAAAAAGGCATACAATGTCGTAATTCGCGTAATATTAAATCATTAGACTCCATAACAAATACACCACAATTCCTTCGTAACAACAACCCAGTAATTACACTTTGTTATTATTGTAGTTAATCAGTTAGTTACTTACATATTAGTTGTTAGTTAGTTGGGCCAGTTGTCATGTTAGTTAGTTAGATATGAGCAATGTGTATATACATGTGAGAATGGTGTGTACTGATTCATTCAATATACGAGAAAATTTCCTAAAGAGCTGTTATCAATTCTCTCTACCCTTCTTCTCCATTTCTTCTCAATTCATCAAGTTCAGATTTCATCATGGTATCAGAGCCTCGAATTGAAGATTGATTCAAGTCTGTTTATCGATCCTTTTTTTCTTCAACCTCTGATTAATCCTTGCTCAAACATCTTTGCAATTTTCACAAAATCATGGCGAACAAAGACACAATTAAGAAACAACGAAGTCATCCCCTGTATCTTCATCAATCGAATACCCCAGGATCACTGTTGACAAGCATTCAGCTCACAGGAGTGGAAAACTATGTAGTTTGGAGTAGATCGATGCTTCTCACATTCCGAGCTAAGAGCAAACTGGGTTTCGTGTATGGAACCTGTAAGAAAAGTGATTATGAAAGCGATTTAGAAGAGCATTGGGAGAAATGTAATGCTTTCATTCTGTCTTGGATTCTCAATTCTGTGTCAAAGGAGCTCATGAGTGGGATTGTGTATGCTACAAATGCAGCAACTGTTTGGGCTGATTTGAAAGAAAGATTCGACAAAGTTGATGGATCAAGAGGTTATCAATTGCATAGGGAAATTTGTACAATTTCTCAAGGTATTTCATCTGTATATGCTTATTTTACCAGATTGCGTGTACTCTAGGATGAGTTTGACGCACTTGTTCCTCCACCTTCTTGTGGTTGTGATGAGTCAAAGGTGTATGCTAGTCATCTGCAATATATGCGTCTGTTTGCTTTCTTAATGGGATTGAATGAGTCTTATAGTCAACAAAGGAGTCAAATATTGATGATGATACCTTTACCATCCCTGAATAAAGCCTACTCAATGATCATTGCTGATGAAAGTCAGAGAATGACAACAGGTTCATATTCAGGAACTGAATTGGGTGAATTATTGACTGCTCTCTATGTAGGAATTTCAAGTTCTGGGAGATCTAACTATAATTCACAAAATACTAATCTAAGAAGTAGTGGTTATCATCAAGCTGGGAATAATGTCGATTACAACAATTTCAATACTCAAAGGAACAAAAGGAACTATAACTTGCAATGTGAGGTTTACAAATTGAAAGGGCACACCAAAGAGACTTGTTACAGAGTAGTTGGGTACCCTCCTGGTCATCCTAAGTTCAGGAAGAAGCCTGGTGGGACAAGGGTGGCATATGTTGTTGATTGTGATTCCTTTTAGTGCAGTTGTGCAAGGCCAAGGTATGCAGAACATGCAACATCTCATAGATCAGCCTGGATTTACAAATGAGCAGTATAGTCAGATACTGAAATTGTTGAACAGGGAGAAGTGCACTGAAGAACCACCAACCAACACAACAGATAAAGCTCATATAGCATGTATTGCACATACTTTTATGGTAGCTAGTAATAATGATAGTGTTCACAGACACTGGATAGTGGATTCAGGAGCAACTAAACACATTACCTCAGATCTAGACGCATTGTTTGACATATGTGTATTGCCAAATAGAAAACAGGTTCATCTACCTAATGGACAAACCACCACAATTTCTCATGTTGGAAAGTATAAGTGGGATGGTAGAGATGTCTTAAAAGATATGTTGGTGGTGCCTGATTTTAAGTATGATTTACTATCTGTGTCACAGCTCACTAAACAACTGCAGTGTTCAATCAAAATTTTCCCTGAGTTTTGTGTATTTTAGGACCTCTCCACTGGGAAAGTGAAGGGGATTGGTAAGAAAACTGGAGGTCTCTATATTCTGCTGGACAATAATAAGCATCATGACACCAATAAAGGACCAAAGTTAATGGTTGTTAATGTACAAAATGTTGGAGAAGACATGTTGTGGCACAAAAGATTGGGTCATCCATCTATGAATGTTCTCAGAAAGATGTCATTGACACTGGAAGGACAGAACAACATCATTAGAGATATATGTAAAGATTGCCCTCTGGCATAACAAACTAGGCTGCCATTTTCTTTGAGTTGTACTAGAAGTAGTAGTATCTTTGATATGGTGCATTTGGATGTATAGGGTCCCTATAAAATAGCTACTCACAATGGTTTTAGATATTTTCTGACATTAGTTGATGATTACAGCAGAATGACATGGTTGTATTTGCTCAGATTGAAATCAGATGTTATCACTATATTGAAGAAGTTTCTATCGATGATACAAAATCAATTTGCAGCTTCTGTGAAGATTTTTAGGTCTGACAATGGGAGTGAATTTTTTAATAAAGAATGCAACACTTTGTTTGAATGTTTGGGAATCATACATCAAAATAGTTATCCTCACACACCACAGCAAAATGGTGTTGTGGAAAGGAAACATAGACATATACTAGAGGTAGCTAGAGCCCTCAGATTCCAAGGAATTATTCCTATCAGGTTTTGGGGTGAATGTGTCCTAACTGCAGTTATTTGATAAACAGGTTGCCTACAACTGTGCTTGAAGGAAAATATCCATATGAGTTGTTTCACAAACACAAACCTGTAATTACACACCTGAAAGTACTTGGTTGTTTGTGCTATGCAACTAAAGTTGTCAAAGTTGATAAATTCTCACCTATAGCTGATGCTTGTGCATTGTTAGGATACTCCACAACACAAAAAGGGGTATATTCTTTTTGATCTACATGACAAAAGGTTCCTTGTTAGTAGAGATGTAGTTTTTTATGAAAATGTGTTTCCATTTAAAGGTGGCTCATCACAGAATTTACTCTTTCCTCCTACTCTGTCTACTGTCCCTTCTTATTTGGATGAGAGTGAGGATGAGACCTTAATTGATGATGAACCTTCAGTAGACTTTAATGCTAATAATGAGAGATCCGCAGATAGTGCAGCAAGAGCTATTATCATAAATACAGACCCTCCATTAGATTTGCCTCAACATGATATGCATGATTTGAGTTTATTTCCAAAATTACAAGCTCCTAATGTTGCTCCAAGAAGGTCAGCAAGGATCACTGTACCACCTGGATGGCATCAAGATTATCATACTGGCACCAAAGTTACCAAACCAGTTCCTCATCCTATGACAAACTATATTTCTTACCAGCATATCTCTTCTCTATATCATGCATACATAGCCAAAATATCCACAGGAATGGAACCTTCCACTTATGAGGAGGCTGTAACAGATGCAAAATGGGTTGATGCTATGAAACAAGAATTGCAAGCTCTAGACGACAATGGGACTTGGAAACTGGTTCATTTACCTCTTGGTCACTCGGTAATTGGTTGCAAGTGGGTATATAAGATCAAATACAAGGCTAATGGTGATGTGGAAAGGTACAAAGCAAGACTTCTTCAAGGAGAAGATTCAGCAGGGCTTGATCAAGACAGTGTATATTCCTTCACATGAACAACTGGCAGACTTATTGACTAAAGCTCTGGGAAGAGCTCAACATGAGTTCCTATTATCCAAACTAGGTGTCCTGATTGTTTTCTTAGGCCCTAGTTTGAGGGGGAGTATTGAAACTACAGGAATTACATAACTTAATTTCATTTACAAGTTGTAGTTAATCAGTTAGTTACTTACAAATTAGTTGTTAGTTAGTTAGGCCAGCTGTCATGTTAGTTCGTTAGATATGAGCAATGTATATATACATGTGAGAATGGTGTGTACTGATTCATTCAATATACGAGAAAATTTCCTAAAGAGCAGTTATCAATTCTCTCTACCCTTCTTCTCTATTTCTTCTCAATCTGATCATCAAGTTCAGATTTCATCAGTTATACAAACTTATACAATGTTATACGTACTTTGGAATTGTTTTAAACTGAAATCATTGCGCAATTACATATTCCTCCAATACACACTTCAATGTAGCTTTATTATTGTATACCTGGTCTACCTCTATTGAAGCTTGTTTGGCAATAAACTGTACTTCCTAATAAATTGTATAAAAATGAATTATACAAGATACAATCTGAAATACAGTGACAATAAATATAGAAATATACAATTTGAATTACAGAATACAATTATAAATTTATACAAATTTGATATACTATAACAAAAATCCCAAAACAATGACAAAAATGTTTACAAATATATAATTTGGATACATAAAAGGGACCTTACAAAAAATCAACCTTATTTTCCTAAGTAATGTAAATTCTGGTATTGCATAACTATTATAAAACTAAAGAAGTCAATATAGTTTATACAAAACACAAAACATCATAAATATACAATTCGAATAACAATATACAATTTCGAGTACAACTGAGAAAGAAATCCCAAAACGAGAACAAAAAATATACAAATATACAATTTGAATACCTAAAATCAGACTTCCTTTCCGATATAATATAAATTCTAAAATTGTATAATTATCGTAATACTAGACAACTCGTTATAATGTATACAAACATTAACATCAGAAATATACAATCTGAAAAAGCATATGTACAAAAATGTATTTATACAAAAAATGAGTACACATGTAGATCCGAACTTTAAGAGTTTATACAAATTCTATTGAGATATTTATCAGTCCATTTATTAGTTAGTCCACGTCATTGTACTGTTAGTTGGTTAGAGTCGGTTAGGAGTTTGTTAGCTGTAGCTATTAGTGTTAGTTAGTTAATTACTTATTTTCATTTACTAATTAGTTATATAAATATATTAGCTCACAAGTTGTAAATATCAAGTTGATCAATTCAATACAGAAAATTCCTCTCACATTCTTCAAATGCTTCTCCAATGGAGATTGCACAAGTATTCACCATTTTAGGTGAATTCTTCACTTTCTAATTCATCAATTTGACATGGTATCAAAGCCAGGCTGCTCTCATTAGATCCTTCGATCTATTCTTCAATCAATCCATCGATTTCTCCAAATTTTTCCTTCGTGATCATCATGAATCTGCAATTGAGGTTGTTCTGCATTTGCACTGAGAATCTTCTGCATATGCACTCAGTAATTCTCCGCATCTGATTCATCATGGTGGGAATCACATATTCCAGCACCAGCTCGACGGGAGGCAATACAATTGATATAAGTAGTCATCTGTACAGTCATCCATCTGATAGTCCAAGTGTTCTTCTTGTTTAATCTGTATTCGAGGGAGTAGGTTATAGGTCATGGAGAAGAGGTGTGATCAGATCTCTTTCTGTGAAGAGCAAGTTAGTTTTCATTACTGGGGAATGCAGGAGACCAGCCCTTAATTCACCCTAGTATCGCCAATGGGAAAGGTGTGATAATATGGTCACATCATGGATACTTAATTCCCTTGGAAAATAAATTGCAGACAGTGTAGAATATGTCTGTGACTCTTTGGAACTGTGGAAAGAGTTGGAAGATCGTTATGATCAAACAAATGGAGCTAAATTGTTTCAGATCCAAAAAGAAATAAATGATTTAAGTCAGGGTGCTTTGGATATCACTGTATACTACACTATAATGAATAAATTGTGAGAAGAGCTGAACAATTTGAATGTCAAAGATCAGTGTAGATGTGTGTGTAATTGTGGAGGAAAGGACAACATGCACAAGGCAGAACAAGACAAAAGACTCATCCAATTTCTCATGGGGTTGAATGAAGTTTATACTGTGATTAGAGGAAATATGTTGATGATGAACCCTCTACCTTCTATGGCTCAAGCTTTTGCTATACTAGTTCAGGAAGAAAAACAAAGAGAGATCAAACTTAACAATCAAATGTTCATGGAGGCAAGCTCAATGAACTCTTCTATGCATGCTAGTTCTTCAGGTTCTTCAGGATCATTAGGATGAAGGCAACAATTCAGAACCAATTACTCTACTTCAACTAGTCAGAGTGGGAGACCAAGACCATTATGTGATTTTTGCAAGAAATTGGGGCACACCAAAGATAAGTGTTACAAGCTACATGGATACCCACAAAACAACACTAATGGCAATGGACCAATTTCAAATGGTTATGGTAATCAAAATAACAGATACAATAATGCTCAGAATCAGATGTCTCTGCCTCATTACAATCCAAATCACAGGTCTGCTAAAGGAAAGGGGATAGCAGCAAATGCATGTGGTGCTGATGATCAGCCTACTACAGAAAGGAATGATGGATCTTCACTCTACTCAAATCCTGATCTCACCAAGGATCAATATGAACAACTTATGAGCTTATTGTAGCAGTTTCAAGTGAATGATGCAGAAAAAACCAATGAGGACCTGATGTCAAGTGGAGCAGCAAACTTTGCAGGTATGATAGCTTGCAACTCTTCCATTGAATTTGACAATCTTTCATGCGGATGTTTTAAGACAAAAACTGATTTATGGATACTAGATTCAGGAGCTACATATCACATGACCTCTAACAAAAGCCATCTCTCAAATATCACTATCTTACCTTACCCTTTATTAGTAAACCTACCCAATGGATATAAAGTCAAAGTTACAAAAGTTGGAAGTGTGAAACTTGCTTCTATGATCACATTGCACAAGGTTCTTTTCATTTCATCTTTCAGATATAATTTGATTTCCATCAAATCCTTAGTAGCTCATCTCAAATGCATTGCTATTTTTTCTAATTCCTATTGTATGCTGCAAGGCCTTTTAATGAAGAGGCCTCTGGAGATTGGTTGAATGCAAGATGAACTCTACTTTCTGTGCTCAACCTGTTTACAAAAGAAATGTTTAGCAGTCAATCATACTGTCTCTTTTCATAGCAATGCAATAGGTTGTCAATATAAAAATCTTTCCCATTCATATTCATGTACTCATTTACCATATACGACTTCATGTATCTCTTTTCCAACTGTAATGAATACCATTCACAATAATAAACATGTTGTTTCTGATTTTGTGTCTTCACAATTGTCTCATACTGTTAACACTGATCTAATGTGGCATTATAGATTGGGACATGTACCATTTGCAAAAATGAAAAATATATCCTCTATTCCTGTAAAATTTGCTACAAAACAACCCTTCTCTTGTGGGATATGTCCTATGGCAAGACAAACTAGATTGCCTTTCCCATCAAAATCTCACAGTACTTCATCAACAATATTTGAACTACTTCATGTTGACCTATGAAGACCCTATCATGTAGCAACCCATGACAATTTCAAATATTTCATAACCTTAGTAGATGATTTCAGTAGGTCCACTTGGACACATTTGCTAAGTTGCAAAAGCAATGCTCAAAACCACCATTCAAACCATCAGATCAGATAATGGTCTAGAACTCACTAGCCATGAGTCTACTCTTTTCTTCCAATCCAAAGGCATACTTCACCAAAAATCATGTCCATACACACCACAATAAAATGGTGTGGTAGAAAGAAAGCACAAATACCTCTTAGAAACTGCTAGGGCTTTACTGTTTCAATCCAAACTAACTGTGAAATATTGGGGTGAATGTGTACTTACATCAACATTTATCATTAATAGACTTTCATCTGCTATTCTCCACAACAAAACTCCTTTCACACTTCTATATAACCATGAACCTCAATATTCCCATATGAAAAGCTTTGGTTGTTTATGTTATCCAATCACCCCAAAACCCCACATAACCAAATTTGATCCAAGAAGTACTCCACATGTATTTGTAGGATACCCTTTTGGTACCAAAGGTTATAGGGTACTTAACCTGACCACTCATAAAATTCATGTATCCAGGGATGTTGTGTTTCATGAGACAGTGTTTCCTTTTTCTATGATTAACAAGTTTCATTCTCACACATTTGGTTCTTCTCCATCCTTTGTATTTGATTCCTCTCATGTTCCTATAGTTAAACTTGTCTATCATTCCTACTGATAACAATGAGCAAAATAATCATGAGTCTGCAAGAGTAACATTTCCAAATCTGTCATCAGATCATTCCATTTCCCCTGATCACCACTCTACTAATCTTGTTCCACCATTAAGAAGATCTAACAGAGTTCCCAAGACACCAGCTTATCTCAATGATTATGTCCATACTGGCCATCACCCTGCCACATCAGAACCTCATGTTTCCCTACATACCTCATTTTCTAACCATTATCATATGGGCTCTAACATCTTATATCCTGATAGTCAGTCTTTAGTTTTAAATGTCTCCAATGATTGTGAGCTATCTTCATATGAAGATGCAGCTATGGACCCTGCATGGCAAGCTGCCATGACACATGAACATTCTGCTATTCAAGCCAACAATACTTGGACTCTTATGGTTCTTCCCTGTGGAAAGAAGGATATTAGTTGTAAGTAGGTATACAAAGTTAAACACAAGGCAGATGGTACCATAGAAAGGTACAAAGCAAGGCTTGTTGTAGAAGGATACACTAAACACTATGGGATAGATTACACAGAGACTTTTTCTCCTGTTATTAAGATGACTACTGTGAGGGCTTTGATTGCTATTGCTGTGAAAAAACATTGGAACATCTACCAGCTGGATGTCAATTATGTTTTTCTCCATGGTGACTTACATGAGGAGGTTTATATGCAACCACCTCGAGGCCTTGAACTTCATGATTCTGGTTTAGTGTGCAAGTTGAACAAGTCCTTATATGGACTAAAACAAGCCAGGAGGCAATGGTATGCCAAGCTGTCTGATGCACTTAGATCAAGGGGCTACACTCATTCTCTCAATGATTATTCTTTGTTCTACAGAAAAAGGGAGTCTTCTACTATTTTTATAGCTGTGTATGTAGATGACATATTGCTCACAGGTACTGACATTGAAGAGATAAACAACTTGAAAGGGTTCTTACACAATCAGTTCAAAATCAAGGATCTGAGAAAATTACACTATTTCTTAGGTCTGGAAATTCTATATATTACAGTGGGAGTCCTTATTTCACAGAGGAAGTTTGTCCTAGATCTCCTTAAAGACTATCAGTGTTCTCAATTCTCCAGTTTCAATTCACCACTTGATGCAACTGTTAAACTTAGAGCTAATGAGGGTAAACTTTTATCAGATCCTAGCTCATACAGAAAATTAATTGGGAAACTTAATTTTCTCACCAATACTAGGTTAGACATTGCATATGGAGTCCAACATCTTATCTAGTTTATGCAGAATCCCAGAGACCCACACATGCAAGCTGCTTACCACATGCTCAGGTACCTTAAGAAAGATCCAACACTGGGATTACTTATGACATCTACTGATGATTACAAGGTACGTGCTTTTTGTGACTCTGACTGGGCTACATGTCCTGATTCGAGGAAGTCAGTCAGTGGATATATTGTGTTGTTAGGTTCTAGTCCCATTAGCTGGAAATCTAAGAAGCAAGAAACCATTTCACTTTCTTCAGCTGAAGCAGAGTACAGATATCTACGAAAGGTAGTTGGAGAACTAACTTGGTTGGATTGATTGTTTGATGAACTCACCATTTCTAGAAATGGTCCTTTCCCAGTTTATTGTGATAGCCAATCAACATTACATATTGCTCGTAATCCAGTTTTTCACGAAAGAACAAAGCATATTGAGGTTGACTGTCATTTTGTGCGAACCAAGCTTCACGAAGGCCTCATCTCATTGCATCACATTGGCACTGGTGACCAGCTGGTTGACATGCTCACTAAGGCCCTTACTGGAATCAAGCATACTACTCTACTGGACAAGTTAGCTGTTTTGATATCACCTCCAACTTGAGGGGGGATATTGAGATATTTATCAGTCCATTTATTAGTTAGTCCACGTCATTGTACTGTTAGTTGGTTAGAGTCGGTTAGGAGTTTGTTAGCTGTAACTGTCAGTGTTAGTTAGTTAATTACTTCTTTTCATTTACTAATTAATTCTATAAATAGATTAGCTCACAAGTTGTAAATATCAAGTTGATCAATTCAATACAGAAAATTCCTCTCACATTCTTCAAATGCTTCTCCAATGGAGATTGCACAAGTATTCACCATTTTAGGTGAATTCTTCACTTTTTAATTCATCAATTTGACAAATTCTAATATACAGATTATTTTTTAAAAAGGCAGGAAGAAAGTAAAATCTCATAATAGTAACCCTAAAAATCTGGTAGCACGATTTGAGAAGGAATGGATGAAATTTTTAAATTTTGGAATCAATTTGTTTCGAGTGATTAAAGGAGAAAATAAGATAAGAGATTATGAAGAGGGAGAAGGAATGAGCTTGTATATAGGAAGAGAGATACCGTACACATTTATACAAAACTGAAAAGTCACGCCACGTAATTGTAACTTAATGTTAGAGGCGAGCTGTAATTTTTAGAAACTATAGCTATAACCAATAATAAAGTAGTATATGTTTGCTTAAGTATGTAATTTTCTCTTAAATTAATTATCACTCGCAACCTTTTTTACCTATAATTATGTGTGCTCTCTCCTCTCTTATACATATACAAATACAAATATAAATTATACATAAACATATACAATTATATGACAGATATACAAATATAATTTGCCTCTCTCCACTCTTTGTCCTTTCTCACTTGCCTCGCTCCTCCCTCTCTCAATCTCGCTCGCCAGATATACAAATACATATGTATACCAATTACATATATACAATTCGACAGATATACAAACACAATTCACCTCTCTCCACTCTTTGTCTTCTCTTGCTCGCCTCTCTCCTCCATCTTCCAATCTCACTCACCTCTCTCCTCCCTCTAACATATA
>JAJOOS010036348.1:0-17144 GCA_029582725.1 Solanum chiquidenum | reverse complement strand
AACGAATTTAAGTTGAGGGTGTTGATATACCGTGAGTTTACGGTATTTCTAATACATTTCACTTACAAGTTGTGTGTGTCTAGGGCCTTTTCATATTGATTTTTATGTGTTTTTATCATATTTTGCAGGAAAGATGTCCAGGCGCGTAATTAAAGAGACAGTTGAAAGAAATGCAGAAAAGGGCATCTACGGAGGTGATCTATGGACTGTAGGTCCATTGACGCTCCGTAGATGGTGGTCGTAGATCAGCAGCCAAGGCATGGAGACAAATCAGGGAAATCTGACCAAGTGTGGAACCACGGTGGCCATTAACGGTCCGTAGATGGATCTACGGACCGTACTATTGATCTGTAGATTGATACTGCGAGGGTTCCAGTACTTGATTTTGAAGATTCCAAGTTTGGAGCTACGGTGGGGGATTGACGGACCGTAGATCGATCTACGGTCCATACTGCAGTTCCATCGTTTGCTTCAGAGAAGCTGATTTTTGGACGCTGATATATTTTCCAAGTCCTGGATGACGGAAGGGACTCACGGACCGTAGATCCATTTAAGTTTCAGTTATTTGAAGTTTAAAGGAAAGCATGGACACTACTTCGTAAAAAGGAACGAAAAGTCTGAAAAGAACAAGAAAACGAAGGAATGAGGATCGCTGAGTCCACTTGGTGAATCGCTGAAGGGTCTCACTTTGCCTTTTGTTCCAGTGTGCTGAGCCCTGAAGGAAAGGATCAAGTCGGCAGAAAAAGGGAGTAGTCGGCGCATCACTGAAAAGTTCCATGAAGAAGTACTATGTCACCCAATGACCATGATTTAGAGTAACCCTAAGTTTTTGAGAAATTTGAAAACTTTGAAATCTAATTTTGAATGGACTCTAAGGGTGAAAGATACCCCTAGATGAAGGATCACCATACCTTGCTTGTAAATTCCCAAGAAATTTGAGGAAGAACACCTTGAATCCAAAAACCCTAGATTCCACTTCTTCTTCTTCTTCTTTGGGAACTTCTAGAGAGAGAATTTTTGAGAGGAAGAACTCTTTTGATTTGATTTGGGTTTCGGAGAATAAAGGAGTAAATGAAGTGTTTTAGTTCTTAAAATTGTATATACTAGTGATATAAAATAATGAAAAATGACCCCACACATTAATTAATGAAAAGGAAATTACTTAAAACTCCTCAACTAAGGCAGCCCCATCAGTGACCACGCCCACTTGTACGGGTCGTGAAGGGGACCACGGCTCGTGGTGGTGCCCGTGGTCCCTTAGGCAGTAGCCTCCTCAACTTGCCATGCCTCCCATGAGGCAAAGGCATGACCACGAAACCTCCCACGATCCGTGCTCAATACCACGAGTCGTAGTGATGGTCGTGGTCCTGAGGCAGTGTCAAGGCTTCCCAAGCCTTGTCTCCAAGAGCCTAAGTGATCTTCACGATCACCTTCCATGGTTCGTCAACGGCACCACGGTCTGTTGTGGTGCCCGTGGTCCCTTGACCAGTAGCTCCCTCATCTTGACATTCTCCCACAAGGCCAAGGCAACCCCACGAGCCTTCCAATGGCCCGTGGTCATGACCACGAGCTGTGAAGTGGCTCGTAAAGGGAAGCCTTGGCTTGGTACCTCACAAGGGCACACTGCCATGCCAACCACGGGTGGCACGATGATTCGTGGTGGCCACCACGGGTCATGAAGATCCTCGTGGTCATGGTAGGCAGTGGCTAGACCTAGTTATAGGCAGCCTTGGTCCCCTAACCATGGCCTTCACCCAAAACCCTTAGCCCTTGCCTTAACCCTTGACGTTAACCCTCACGTTTTGGCTCTAGTTCACTTACTAATATTTCCGTGTTGTTACATTATCTTCCCCTTAGGAACATTCATCCTCGAATGACACTTTAAACACTTTAAGGGATAACGACTCAAGACTAGCAGCCCATCATGCATGACACATCAATATAATGCATAAAATCTTAGGAGGAAACATCAACTCCACATCAATAAGCTCAATGCAACACAAGAAAGTAGGAACTACATCTACAAACTCATTATGTATGAAAACATCTTATTTCTCATTTCGTTGGAGGAATTTCCTTCTCCAACGCACATCATGCTCATTACGACATCATAAAGAAATTTATGCAACTCTTCTCAAAACACTTTTATGCATATTCAACAAGTCAACTCATGAAGCATTTAGGCAACTCGTTATAGATGCACATCAACAAGAGGAACACAATTATGAAAACTCATCTTCTCATATAAACATAAATTTCATCAAAACATGCATAACATAAAGAAATCATAGAAACACATTTTCACACATAACTCCAAAACATGAAACAAGGTACAAAGAACTCTTGGTCTCAAGTTTGAATAGGAATAGAAAAAAGTGATAAGGATATCGGAACTCTCAACAATCATACCATTCAACATACCATATCCCTCGTAAGAGTATAACCATTTTAAGGCAAACATGAAAAACAACATAGGGACCATAACAAGACATTCACAACTATAAGAAACTATCACATACTGGTGCCTTCATTCGGATTAGCTCCTTTGTCCTTGTTAGCTTGAAGCACATAGAAATGATTCTTCTTGGGAGCATCAAGATCCGAGCCACTAAGAGAAGCTTGCTTAGCCTCCTTTCCTTTGGCCGCAAGAGAAGGGCAATCTATCACTTGGTGATCATTCTTTCCACAACCATAGCACCCATTAGTACCGGCTAGGCACTTCCCGCAGTGCCTCTTCCCATAAGTGGTGCAAGTAGGTTTAGGAAATAGAGGTCCACCACCTTTCTCTTGGTGAACCTTAAGAGTGCTTGAAGAATCTTGGTTTGGAGCTCTGTTTTTGAACCTAGGTTAACCTTGCTCATCGGGCCTAGACCTCTTCAACTCCCTATTCCTCCTCTTAAGTTTGTACACCTCAATAGATTGAGCATACACCATAAGTCTAGAAATGTTCATATTATTATGGTGCATTGTTCTACAACACTCTTCCTCAACTAGTACAGATATACCAGTAACAAATCTACTCATCTCATCCCTAAGGTTAGACAACAAAGATGGGGCATACTTAGACAATTGGGTAAACTTGAAGGAGTACTCTTGGACACTCATGTTACCTTGCCTAAGGTTGATAAATTCCTCCACCTTAACCTCCCTCTTCTCACGGGGAAAATACCTATCAAGGATTTCTTTCTTAAACTCCTCCTATTCCATAGGACCCGTTCCTATAGGCCTATTTCTCTTCCATTGAGTAAACCAAATTTGGGCAACATCCTTCAATTGGTAAGCGTCTAGTTGCACTTTTTCTATAGAAGTCACCCCCATAGCATTAACTACCTTATACATCTCATCCAAAAACTCTTAGGGATCCTCTCTCACCTTGGAACCTAGAAACACCGGAGGATTCATCCTCACAAAGTCCCTCAATCTAGAAGCTAAAGTACTCACATTGGGGTTCACATGAGTCTCAACATCCCTAGTAGCTTGAGTCGTCAGCAAAAGAGCCAACCTAACTTCCTCATTGGTCATAGTCGGGGCTTCAACCGATACTTGGTTTCCATGAGGAACTTGGTCACCTTGAGGACCTTGAGGACCTTGGGGAGGAAATCCCTCATTCACAATCTCCTCTTCCACTCTTCTTGCAGGCATCCTTCATATCCTATAAACACAAGAGAAGGATTAGGAAAATGACATTTATAGAACTAGACTATATGGCACGACTTCAAGAATAATGAAAGAAGTGTAACTTCCTAACGTCCTATAGCCTCTCACTCATATATATATCGGGACTCACACTGATGAACAAGAATATACTAGACGTGGGTTGTGAGACATCAATCCTAAAAACCATTTCCAAAATCATGTGCTCTGATACCATTATTGACATGACCCAGGCCCACACCCTGGATGCGACACGGCGTACAAGACTCTGAAAAGTCTCATACAAGCCTCGTAGAATGTCATTGCATAAGATAATCGAAATAGTGCAGAATTAAAACTTATTAAATCCATACAATCGAAAAACTTTATTTAAAACACAACGGAAGTCTACTAGTCTCACATGGCCATCTAAACAATATCTTGAAACAAAAGTAGGGTCATGACCCTATACAATAGAAAGTCTAGAAATGTCTATTTCATGAAAGAAAGAAACTTCAATAAAGCATGTGTCCTCGAATGTATGAGGACATACCAATCAGTTTGGAAGAACTCAATCTAAGCACTTGAACCAGAGGGATAGCAACTCATTTGTAGGAACCTACACTTGTAGTAAAATAAGAGAAATGTGGGTTAGCACATAAAAATGTACTAAGAATGATGACCATGCTTTAAAAGGGACATTTTGGTTGGAAACCATGCATTATGCCAATTTTTAGGCACGTCATGTACATTAGTAAAAGAGGCATAGAATACAAGTATAATCATCATACAAGTCAGAACATCACATTTAAACATTCACCTTAAGTAAACCCGAAGCCATACTTTGTGGAATGTATGAATAGCATCCCGTACCACCATCCACACTAAGTACCACATTAAGGTCACCAAAAGTGAACTGACCATTTTTTATTTTCACCTTTACACAATAGGACCATCATCTACGGCAACTCTAAGTCATACTTGTGCAATGGATGAGTAGCATCCCATACTACTACTCACACTAAGCATTCCTTTGAAGCCACCATAGACAAGGCACATTCATACTCAATAATTCATGACAAGGAAGTAACTCATAATACAGTCCAAGTATAGCATGCATCATCTCATTTAAGCATATAAGAATCAACATTCTTCATTACCTTCATTTAGAGCACTTTCATACATTAGTCATTAAGACTTTAGGGAACTCACTATGACCCTCTCAAAGCCTACTCGTTCAATGCATGGATGACATCCCATACCACAACCCACACTTCATATAACTTCTCAAGAAACCATAATGCACATCTCACATGATGGTAATAAGCATTAACTGACATAGCCCATGAGAGATAATCATGGAATCCGGTGTTATAAAGCCCCACACCATAAAGAGATGGTCTACTTGCCTAAGGTAGGACCGGTAACATATATCTTAGGTGGATCCACTAGCTAGACCTATGAGGGCACATAGTTATGATATAAGAAAGATGATCATTTAAACCCTGCCTAAACATTGGGAGAGTTTCCATCTAACCAAATCCACTCGATGCTTAGCCTCCATTCCCTATTACTTCATTAGATTAACATTATTTCACATGAGAGGGTGGCATTGGCCTACCGACCCAAAGTACATTGATTAACACATGAAATGGCGCCATAAGCCTACCGATTCAAGGTACATTAATTAACACATGAAAGGGCGCCATAAGCCTACCGATTCAAAGTACATTAGGAAAGCTCATTGAATCCTCATGAAAGGGCGCCATAAGTCTACCAATTCAATGTTCATCATTAACATTTATGGAAGGGCGAAATAAGCCTACCGATCCCAAAGTTGATTAACATCATTAATGGAAGGGTGCCATAGGATTACCGATCTCAAGGCTCATTATTAACATGTGTGGAAGGGTTCCATTATCCTACCGATCCAAGATTCAACAATCACCATTACATTCATTATACAAGAAAAGGATGCATAAGCCTACCAATTCAAGATATACATTACCATGAAGAACCCTTCACATTCCATCATCACATTCATAAGTGTCCAATTAATAACATATCCTTTCAATAGTAACACAATTATATTCAAGACATGATCACATTAACTTCATTAGATTCACATTCATATACATGACATCATGATAATAACTCAATCCGCATACTATGCCCTTCAAGGCTGTGAATCTCAAATCACCAACACACCCACAATTTACTACAAGTAAGGCATGGATAATGATACAATTCAATATACTAAAGCAATTTAGACATATTCTATTCACATGCTTTCATAATAAACAAACCCACTTCATAAAGGCACAATTTAGGAATTGAGAAAAATCATCGGTTCTTAGAGTATTTTCATCATAAATCATCAATAAAACACTAATTCAATCATAATTTGTCATTAAACAGCCTTTGAAAATGTTTGAAGAAGGAACCCATGATTTAGGGTAAAACCCTATGTTTTTGAGAAACTTGAAAACTTTGAAATCTACTTTTGAATGGACTCTAGGGGTGAAAGCTACCCCTAGATGAAGGATCACCATACCTTTCTTGTGAATCCCAAGTAAATTTGAGGAAGAACACCTTGAATCCACAAACCCTAGCTCCCACTTCTTCTTTTTTTTCTTTGGGAACTTCTAGAGAGAGAATTTTTTAAAGGAAGAACTCTTTTGATTTGATTTGGGTTTTGGAGAATAAATGAGTAAATAAAGTGTTTTAGGGCTTAAACCTATATATACTAGTGATATAAAACAATTAAAATGACCCACAAATTAATTAAATAAAAGGAAATTACTTAAAACTCCTCAACTAAGGCAGCACCGACAGGGACCACCCCCATTTGGATGGGTCGTGAAGCGGACCACGGCTCGTGGTGGTACCCGTGCTCCCTTAGGCAGTAGCTTCCTAAAATTTCCATGCCTCCCATTAGGCCAAGGCATGACAACGATACCTCTTATGATCCGTGGTCAAGACCACGAGTCGTGGTGATGGTCGTGGTCTTAAGGCAGTGTCAAGGCTTCTCAAGCCTTGCCTCCTAGAGCCTAAGTGATCTTCACCATCACCTTCCATGGTTCGTCAAGGGCACCACAGCCTGTGGTGGCGCTCATGGTCCATTGACGAGTAGCTCCCTCATCTTTACATTCTCCCACAAGGCCAAGGCAACCCCATGAGTCTTCCCATGGCCCGTGGTCATGACCACAAGACGTGAAGTGGCTCATGAAGGGTACCATGACCACGAGGGTCTTCACGAACCGTGGTCTTGACATTCTCCAACCACGGGTGGCACCATAACTCGTGGTGGACACCACGGGTCGTGAAGACCGTCGTGGTTAGGGTAGGTAGTGGCTAGGCCTAGTTTTAGGCAACCTTGGTCCCCTAACCATGGCCTTTACCCAAAACCCTTAGCCCTTGCCCTTAACCCTTGACGTTAAGCCTCACGTTTAGGCTCTAGTTCACTTACTAATTTTTCTAGTCGTTATAGCTACACAAAGGTGTCTTGTCTTGGATCCATCATTGAAGGGAAGCACATAAATTTAGGGATGATCAGTGCACAAGAGATGACCATTAGGGCCAAGAAGCGTCAAACCTCTCTCCCTTTATCGGTATTGATCACCAAATTCTGCAGATGAGCTCGACTACCCTGTGATGAAAAGAGGGATGTGGAATTGATTCCCACCTCCTATACTAACATTCGGCAGATTGAGGATGAGTATTTTAAGTATGAGGCTGAGAAGAACTGGTTGTTGATATCGAGACACTACCTACAGAGGCAATATTGTCTACCCCGGCCCCTGGGCTTTTAGGTATATCTAGTGTTGTCCCTTCTATGACTCCTAGTTCCTCTACAGCTCCCCTGCCTTCTAGGTTTGCTACCAGTACTGCTGCTTCCCGACCTCCACTCACCCAGGCTGTGATACTACGAATGGGGCAGCTAGCCCATTCCTTTACTAGGAGTGCCTCCAGGCTTGAGGCCACAGTCCCTAGGATGATTGACAAGTCCCTTACTGTTGTTGTGACCCCCTTAGTGTGTCTATTGATGCTTTTGTGGCAAGGATAGCGGTGTGTGAGCGAGACAAGGGGGCCGCTGATGAGGTGATGGCCTTAAAGGATGCAATTTCTGAGTGGAGAAAGGATGTGTACTAGCAGAATTCCACAAATTTGTCTATGATTTTTGGGACTGTGGATATTCTCGACATGCCAGCTGATGATGATGTGCCTTCGTCTACCATCGGAGATGAGGTTCGAGCTGAGGAGGTGGTTGTTGCCGATTCCGAGGTTGTGACTGATGAGGAGCAGCTCGGTGTCTAGAAGGAGCCTACATATGAGGGCTTTACAGAGATTGAGGAGGCCATGGTACAGTCAGTCGTGCAGATTTCTGTAGCAGATATATTAATGGCAGGCTCTAGCGGAGCTAGTGTTGGTGTTACACTAGTCACTGATGCCCAAGTTCAGAGTGTGACCCCAGGCATTGATGTCCCGACAGATGGAGCAATTGTGTAGACAGGACCCTTCTTTACCTCCCTCTATGTCGTTTTTATTGGCTTTTTATGATTTTATTGTATTTGAGTACAACTGCATTTTTTGTTTGTGGTGGGGTGACGTATTTCCCTACCTAGCTCTTGTGATTATACTTTGTATATATTGGGTTATTCTGTTTAAATTATGTTTTGGTTTGCATCTTGTGGATGTTTGAGCTTGTGGCTCCTTTTTATGAATGCAAATGGTGGTTTTTGACCCACCTAAAATTTTTTGCCACTTTTGTTGTGTGTGAATGTGGTTGTTCTTGTGCAACTTTGATTATCAGTAATGATCAATACCGATGACTTAAAAGTGCTCTTAATCGAAAAAAAATGAATGTGCGGCTACAATGAGGCAAAACGAAGTTGCATAGATAATATGTGAACTTTTTTCATCTCGTTGTGACTAGACAATTATTGAATGAGTCTCTTGTGATGAACATTGCACACTAACAAAAGTGTGGAGTTTTGTCTGAAATTGGTTCCAATACCTTGTGTGACGAGCTTACTTTGAACCTTGTACGGTGACACCTAGAATTAGCCTCATTGGTCCGATTGACTATGTGATGCAAGCTCTTGAAATGATCTTAGGAAATAATTTTGAAGAGTGAAATAATTTGACAATATACCTCTTTTGTGGCAAACCTTGTGAGTTGTGTGACCCTTGCTTGAACCCCTTTGAACTTTATCCTTTTTGGAAAGAAACTTGATACAATTGTGACCCCTCTTTATCCATTCACCCATAATCCTCATGAAGTGCTGTTTGTTTGAATAGCCAACTTAGGCCAAAAGCCTAAGTTAGGGGTGTGGTGAAAAGAGAAGGTAAATCAAGAAGTGTGAAGAAGTCCCCCTTTGATCCATGATTTTGAAAAAGATTTAACCCCTCCATATCAAAAAAAGAGAGAGAATGACAAAGAAAAGAAGAGAGAAAAACAAAAAGAATGAAAAAATTGTGAAATAAAGATTTGAAAGTTGCAAACTGAATGGGGTGTCCGAAAAGTTGAATAATGGGGTGAATTTTGGGCATGAGTAGGAATGCTGAAGAAAAGGAAGGAAAGTGATGTTCAGACCACATTTTGTGAGGGTAGCAGCCACTGAGCCTAAATTATCATACATTTTCACTCATCCCCATTACAAGCCTTGAAAAGACCTTTTCTATCTTGAGTGAGTTGAAACGAGTGTTGATTGGAAAATAAGTGCAAACCTATGGGTGAAGTCATGCATGTGTTCATCTTTCTGATTGTGAGAATCGTATGTGATTCTGGAACTATGAATTGATGAAGAATAGTGTGTGAATATGGAATCATCTTTGTTGTGAGGGCATTTGAGTACCTTTGTTGAGCTTGAACTTACATTTGAAGCAAGTATATTGTGAACTTGAGCATGTTTGATAATGGTGAGTCATAATTTGAATCTTTGAATGCACAATTGATCCTTGTATGAATAAGTTGAGTCTTGTTGTGTGTATTCTTGATTGAGTCTTATGTAATACTATTTGATACATCCTTTTTGAACTACTGCACTTGAGTTTTAATTGAGGACAAGAAAAAGTTTAAGTTGGTGGTGTTGATGAGTCCCAGATTTGGATTCATTTAGCGCTTTGTTTACATAGATTTAGTGTCCTCAAATGATTAATTTGTGTCAATAACTGATGTTAAACCCTTGATTTTCAGGTATATGGATTGAGGAACAAACCAAGTACACTAATAGGCAAAAAGGAACAAAACAAGCTGAAGGAATAAAGAAGGGCAAGCCTAAGGATCACCAAGAGAACTCGATGTGTCGCCCAGTGGCTCAGATGACCGCCTAAAGTTCCAGTTTGCCAAACCCTGAAGGAAGAACCAAGTTGGCGATGAAAATGAGCAGTCAGCGGATGGAAAAGAATAAAGGGCAGCTCGCCGAGTGGTTCGACGAGCCCGACTTACTTCGCCGAGTCACTCTTCGCAGTACATTTTTGGCGACTATAAATACATTTTTGAACATTTAGTTTAGTATCAATTTTTTATCTTTCGAATCAATTAATCGATTTTGAACATTGTGAGAGAATTTTCTCTAGTTTTCCTTAGCTTTGAGGGATTGAAGAAATTCACTTTTAAGAAATTAGAATTGTGTCTTTGAATTTCATCAAATTGGAGCATTGTAAGGACAAAATTACTCTTACACAGTTGATGGATAATCAATTCGGTAACTGTTTTTACCTTTTTATAATGTCTAGCTAAAACCACAATTCTTGGGGTGTGATCATGTGATTATGGGATAATTTAGTTTATGGGTATTGCTAATTGTTAGTTTACATGCTATTTAGAAATGGGTTCAATCATTAATTGTGGTTTAATTTAAGATATGTAGTTGCAAATGCAGTTCTATGTTTGTGTTCTTGGATTTGCTCGAGAGAGAGGCTTTAGAACCAAAATTAGTGATTGATGGTTTATGGGTATTGCGTTGACCTGGGTTCAGCTCGAGAGAGTGAATCCTAAACCCAATCCCACACTTTCACTTCGAGAGAGTGAATGGATTAAGATGTGGGCTTCTATTATTTTGCATGCTTGTTGATGTTCGAGAGAAATCACTTGATTCGGGGTAAATTGTTCGAGAGAAAGTGTAACACTATAGCTAAGCCTACTCACTAATATCTAGCTATTTACTAATAATTGCCATTACCCATTTGTCTATATTTTCCTATAATCGATCACATTCCAGGAACCCGTCTCATTATTGTTAATTCATATTGTTGTGACTGTATGTAGTTGCTAATCAAAACCAAAACCCCCCATTTGACATTCGTATCACCCCTTGATTTGAATGATGTCTTTATTTGATAATTTGTATTCCTATGATTGATTTGGCCATGTTCATACTTCCCAATCAAATCTGAACGATGTACCGCTCCTATGGGATTCGACCCCAACTCATTTTGTTGGGCTATATACTGATTAACAATCGTTGAAGCTTAGAATTGGATGAAGTGTCTTTGATAACGTTATTTCTAATCACATACCTCCGAAACGAAGATAATGAATGATAATTTTTAATTCTAAGACTAGATGCATGACAGTTTTACTGTCAATTATTTAGAACTCCAAAATTTTGTAGCCACAAACTTCTTTAATCTAACATCTTCAATTTTGAATTCCTTTTCAAGACTCTCTATTATTCTTTCAAAGTTTTATAAACACTAAAGATGTTATAGACCATCTTTAGAATCATTCAAAAGGTAATTATTATACAAAAAATAGATTATTTTAAAGCCTTTGTCGCCACAAAACACTCGTTGTTTGTAGTTTCCCCTAACAAAATTAGGACATCCTCATAAATAAATTATTACAGACTAAGGGTGGTCAGAGAGAAGAACATCTTTTGTTGTCAGCACTTGAAGTCTATACTAAAAAAATAGATTTTTGTGTCAATGCAGATGTTGCTTGGCTTGACGAGCTAAGAACCATTGCAACAAAACCAATAATAGTCATAGTTGGTTCTCCCATTTCTGAAAAAAAAATGCACAAACAAAATTAATAAATCGATGAAACTTTTATATCTTTAAACCAAAAAAATAAATAGATACATGCAATGAAGTTTTATATCTTCAACCCTAATATAAAAAATAAGACATATACAGTGAAGTTTTTTATATCTCAAACTGAGTATAATAACGAAGTAAAAAATCTGAAAATTTTTATCTCTACCCAAGACAAATGTAACACCTGGGAACTAGTAAACCAAACTAGAGCCACAAGCTAGAGTTGTAAGGTTTGATGTATGTGAAATAGAGTCGTAGATGAGAGTTTACGTGCTTAGAATGGGGGGTTTACTGGTTGAACGTCAAGACACGTGTTAGACCCCATAGTTTAAAAGACTATATATGGAATGGTATAGGGTTGCAAGGGCCTAAGCTAACAAGGTAGAGTGAAAGAGAACTTGTTCTCCTCGGTGCCTAGTTGGCGATTGGGCAGCTTGATCGCCCAAGTCACTTGGCGAGCGCCAAAGGTAACCTAAGATCTCCTAGTGGGATGTCCCTTTGTCCTTGATTCTGGAACAAAGGGCGAGTTAAGTGATAGCTCGCCAACCTACTTGGTGAATCGCCCATTGGTCCCCAAGATCGCCTAGTGAACTTCCCCATTATGGACCTTGCTGGAAATTTGGGCGAGCCAAAGGCCCACTTGGCGAGTCACCTAGTACAATTGGCGATCCATAGGGGTGCAAAGGGCGAGGTAAGTCGTGAAGCCTAGTAATTTTTAAGTTAAAACATGAAGGGTCCTTAGTTCTTTACCAAAGTTGACCCCACATTATTCTATTCCTTTCCTAGAAACTATATAAGTTTATTAGACCTAAGTTTACCTCAATTAAGTCATTCTCCCTAGAATTTTAAGAAAACCCAACTTCATCCTCTCCATAGAATATTTCTCTTTCTAGAAGAACCTCCATTGAAGAAGAAGATAGAGCTTGGAGCGTGGGTCAAGAACAAAATCTATTGTTGAGAGCTTGTGATAGGGCTTTGATTAAAGGTATGTTTAGATTTTCATATATGGGTTCTTCCACCCATAGAGTACCCTAGAATTTTCCCTAATTTGTGAAGAAGAACCCCAATCAAGCTAGGGTTACTTCCAATGTATGGATTTTAGGTGGGTATGATTCCAAATGGTTGGATACTACTCATATATGATTGATTTAGTTTTGATTCATGATATTATGAATATTTTATGTGAATTCCTTGTTTAACCCTAGAATTGAAAGTATGTGGGTTTATGCTTTTGGATGAGAAATTGATTATTCTTGATAGATTCTCTTGAGTTGTTATCAAGTACAGAACTTATCCATGAATGGGACTATGAGATCATGAATTGAACTAGGCTTATGCATGTATGATAAAACAGGAATCGAAGTGATTAGAATTGGGACTTTATGATGAATTATGCTTAGAATTGCCTATGACTAGGGCATTTAATTAATGTGCATTGTGATCTAGACTAGTATGTTCATTGTGGAGTAAAGCTTGAATGCAGGGCTTGAAGCCATAATGTTGATCACTAGGGCTTATAGAGTAAGTCTAATGTGATAAGATAGCTTGCATGTATGTAGAATGTGAAAGGTATTCTCACATAGAACGATTCTAGATTTAAAGGCCAATTACCTAAACTAAATCATGCTTGTTAGAATAGAATATCTTGAAGTTGAGCCTTATGATTCCTTCATGTATAGTTGAATTATGTAGCTTGGGATGGTAGATCTCATGGTAGCTTGGGATTGAGGAATTATATTCTCCTAAGGGTAGCTTGAACTAGCATTTCATAGTAGCTTGCATTAGTATAGGCATGGTACCCTAGGATTGAGGATTTATACTCTCTTATGGGTAGCTTGAACTAGCATTGTTAGAATGCCTTCATGGTAGCTTGACTTGGTTTGGCCAAGACCATTTCATGGTAGCTTAGGATTGAGACACCATACTCTCCTAAGGATAAATTAGGGTTAAGGATTCATACTCCCCTAAGGTTAGCTTGCATCATGGTGAATGGGTGCATGGTTGCTAGGTTGGAATACTTGTATCCTTCCTAGGATAGCTTGGATTGCATGGTAAGGTGTTTTCTATGGTAGTTAGGTCTAGCCTAGTATGTGCTATTCTTTGATAGTCTAGAATGATAAATAGTAAACATTGAATAAGCTAGCCTAAAGGAAGTACTTAGTGTGAGTGGTAGTATGGGATGCCATTCATACATGGGACAAGTATAAATTGAAGCTACTTATGAAGTGTCCTCTTATGTGATGTATGTCTAGCTTGGATCGTTGCTATAGTTGGCTTCCATGATATGATTGACTTAAGTTGATAGTTCCTTGTCAATATGAAGTAGGTCTATAGTGACACCTAGAAATGGTAAATATGAATAGGGTGACTTCAAGATATGCTTAGTGTGTGTGGCATTATGGGATGCCACACATGCATTGCACAAGTGTGCCTTGAGGTTACTAGGGAGTGTAGTGCTCTTATGACATGAAAACCTAGGTCTTGACTATGAAGGTGGACTATGCCCAAGAATGACCAAAGAGAGGTACTTAGCTTGGATAGTATTATGGGATTCTATCTTTGCCTTGCACAAGTATGCTTGGAGGTGGCTTATGAAGTAGTTCACTGGTAACATGAAAGACTAATGGTTGAAGGATGTAATTATGAAGGTATAGTTATGGCTATGCTATAAGTATTATTTCGCCCTTATTTTCATATACATTGTATTATGTTGACTTGTGATGTTATGATACTTTATTGGAGTTTATGTTATGAACATGTTATTATCTCTTATGATTATGTCTTATGTTGACTAACCATTTCTAGATGTTTTATGTTGGTATGTTAGGTTTCATACTTGGTACATTTTGTACTAAAACATATTGCCTACATTCTAATCAAATGTAGGGTGTTGGAGATTGAGCTGCTTTGGAGGCTAGGTTTCTAAGGCGTTTGAAGACTTGAAGAATTGGTGAGTCCTCGTAGCTTCGAGGACAAAATCCACTATGTTCCTTTTATGTCATTTCCTATGTTTTAGACTTATTATGGGTTGTGTCCCAAGACTTTTATTTATGTTATTCATAGGTGGTTTGAGACAAAGGTTTTAGTAAAGACTTCCGCTTTTATGAAATGTTTTCACTTGTTTGGTTTTAAAGAAAGTTTTAAATTTTCCCTATTTTTCTATGATCTTATGTTATGATAATGTTAAGGGCTTGTATTAGACCCCTTTGGGGTCGAGTACACCGTGTTACGTCTAGGGGGTACCCCTGGGTCCTGAAAACAAAATACAGAAAAAACAAAAAATATTATATTTATTAGACTTACCTGTTTGTATAAGAAACAGTAAATTGGAAAACAAATGAAGTAGAAAATATATTTTCGAGCCGACAAATCTTCTTGTGTATCCTTCTGAATTTTAATCCACTCACTACTACCCAAGGTTTATACATTAATTTTCCTAGAATATAAAGGTGAGTTGTTATGTAAAAGCACATATTTTATTTTGTAGAATTTCAGTGCATTCAAGAGTAAAGCAAACACACAATATACTTACATTTTTCATTTAGAAAACAATGCAAAATGCAATGAAGAGAGGGGAGAATTTTTCAAATATATTTGGTACATAAATATCAAAAGAAACCTCGGAATTTACCATCAAATGTTTGGGACGATACCTTTAAAAAACATTATCCACTCAGACAGACACAAAAGATCATTTAGAATTTCATGTGCAATTAATAAATTACGCACAAAATAATATAAAAATTGTAAAAAGAAATAACAAAAATGGTAAATATTTTTTGTCAATTTTTTTTTATCTATTAAACTATTAGATGAATTCAAATTTGAAGCAGAGCAACGACAATGGCATGAGTGGACTCTCTTTGTCACGACCCAGGGGTACCCCCTAGATGTAACATGGCGTACTCGACCCCAAAGGGGTCTTATACAAGCCCCTTAGCATATCATAACATAAGATAAAAGGAAAGTGCAGAAATTAAAATCATTTTTCATAACAATCGAAAGTCTCATAAAACAAAGCGGAGGTCTTATTACACTTGGTTTAAACCATCTAATACGTGAAACGAGTAAGGGACAACCAAAATCTAAATATAAAATAATGACATAAAAAGGAAAGGGGTGATCAAGTCCTCGATGCTATGAGGACGCACCAAAACTTCTCTTCTTTATGTACTATGAACCTAGCCACGAGGATTGAAGTCAATATCGCCGAATCGTACATTTTATAAGAATGTATGTGAAAGTATGCATTACTACAGTAATGTACTAAATATGATTGCTAACATAAATCAGCAACATGAGCATATAAGAGGCATTAGTCAACATAAGACATATACCATAATCATAAGAGACAATAACATAAGTCATAAGCATAAGAGACATCATCATAAGACATAGGCTATAGCATAATAGACAATACACATAACTTATGAGCATAATAGATAACATCATGGTCATAGACATAATCAATGTATCTAGTTTAACATGACATAAGAGAAACACTCCATAAGCCACCTCAAGGCAAGATTGTGAAATGCATAAATAAGACCCCATAATCCCACCCATGCTAAGCAAGTCACTTTAGGTCCTCATTCATCTTTATCATATTTTGATCTTTTCCTTAGCGTACTTATCAGAGACAAGGGAACACTCACCTTTAGTAACACATATTTGGAAGGGCCTTCCAAGTTATAATCCAAACTAAGCATACATCATAAGCATATTCATTAAATAGATCATCATAACATAAGAGGAACATACCATAGATACCCTCAAAGAATACTTGTGCAATGCACAAGTAAGACCCTATAATCCCACCCATGCTAAGTAAAGCATCTTAAGTAACCATAGATAGATAGATAGATCGATAGATAGATAGATCGATAGATCGATAGATAAATCGATAGATCCATAGATCGATCGATAGATAGATCGATAGATAGATCGATAGATAGATCGATAGATAGATAGATAGATAGATCGATAGATAGATAACTATCACTCACGAATGGCCTACCCAAGGAAGAAATCACAACCAGGGCAGTCACTTGTATGTTAGGTAGCCTCCTCACTAAACACAAGTAAGAGCTAGCTTGCATTGAGAATGAGGGCCCTCCTAAGGACTTGTTTTCAGTTCCTTACTTATAGATAGATAGATGGATAGATGGATAGATGGATAGATGGATAGATGGATAGATGGATAGATGGATAGATGGATAGATGGATAGATGGATGGATGGATGGATGGATGGATGGATGGATGGATGGATGGATGGATGGATGGATGGATGGATGGATGGATGGATGGATGGATGGATGGATGGATGGCTGGATGGATGGATAGATAGATAGATGGATAGATGGATGGATAGATAGATGGATAGATGGATGGATAGATGGATAGATGGATGGATGGATGGATAGGTGGATGGATGGATGGATGGATGGATGGATGGATGGATGGATGG
>JAJOOS010036347.1:0-14591 GCA_029582725.1 Solanum chiquidenum | reverse complement strand
AGATTTTACGAAAATGGGCATAACTTCTTCGTCCGAACTCCGAATGAGGTGAAACGAAGTGCGTTAGGTAGATAACTCAAAGGGCTTTCCATGGATATGTTATTGGCCACCCAATAATTTGTGTGCTAGGAGATATGACCCTCCAAAGTAGACCCTCGAAAAAGGCTTCACTTGGAAATTTCGGATTTTGATACGGTTGCTCTAAAATTTGGGTTAGACCCATTTCCCACTCAATTTGACCCCTTAAACAAGAATATGAAGTCGGATTTTCGAAAAACGAAACAGATTTTTTTATATACAGCTAAACAAGTTTTTGGTAACTTCCGAAGCACATTTTTAAGAACTTTTTGGGTCATTTCAGTGGAACCACTTGACGACACGCCGACTGCTCCTTTCTCTCGCCAAATTGATTTTCTCCTTCAGGGCTTGGCACACTGGAACTTTAGGCGAGGAAATGGCCATTCAGCGACTCGCCAAAGGGACTCGGCGATCACCAGACCTTCATTTCTTCGCTCTTTCAGTTCCATGCTTTGTTCCTCAATCCAAATACCGGAAAATCAAGGGTTTTACATCAGTTATTGACACAAAATAAGCATTTGAGGACACAAAATCTATCCAAATAAAACCCTAAATGAGTCCAAATCATGGACTCATCAATGTCACCCCAACAATAAAAAGTGTAACTAATGCGAAACTGAAATATACTTACTAAAAATATAACGTCACTAAATTAAGAAGTATAAGTTATAGCAAGCATCATAATAATGTCCAAAATCAAGTTATTCAATATTTATATGAACAACACATTCTTTCATAAGAAATATTTCTCCACAGAATAACAAAAAAGATATAAAACTTGAGATCAGAGGTATTTCTTTAAGAAATCAATCTGTAGAGGAAAATTATCACTCCTATTAAGAGTATAAAGTTTGTAAGAAAGAAAAATTATATTCAATGAAATACAATTTAATCTACAAAGGGCAAGAATTCACCTGCGATACGCATCCAATATGACATAAGTCATAACTGCAATTTTGTCAGATTAATTATTTCACTAATATATACCTAATTCTAATGACATATGAAAAATGACTCAACTGTATCCTTATATATCTCTTATATGGGATACAATCAACTATAATAGAGTAGTACTAAAGGAAAAATTCGGCAGTAAAAGATTGTCTCCTTAGACTTTCAGTGCTTTCAATCTTCAGGTTTCAAGGGTTTGTGGATTTCTCTTTTTCCTATTCTTTACGCTATTTTTTTTTATTTTCCATTCAACACGTGCATTGCACTATCTTTTTCATCAAATCACCAACACCCCTCAAAAGAGCAAAATTGGGTTTCAGACTTTCAGTGCTTTGAAGCTTCAGGTTTCAAGGGTTTGTGGATTTCTCTTTTTCCTATTCTTTACGCTTTCAATTTCAAATCTCTGTACTTGTCAATTTTGGGATTGTTTTTGCGTTTCTCCATCTGAAACTCTCTAAATCAATTTCATTTTAAACTGAGATTTCATCATATTGGGCCTTCATAAATTGATCAAATTTATCCAGAATTTTTTGAATTTGATAATCAAATTTTGTTGTCTAGGTATTGATAAAATCCAGCAAAGTAGAGAAGTTGGGTTTGGTGTCACCGTGTCAAAGGATTTAAATGGATATTCCACCATTGATGTCAAGCTGAGTTTTCCTGTTTATGCTCTGAATTGTTGGAAACATCAACTTATATTAATTTGCTTTATAGAACGATTTCGCCCTAGATCCCTCTCCACAACAAGAAATCGAGAATGTACATGTTTCATCTCATTGCATGTTATGATATGTGTATTTTTCCATTTGGAAGTCTAGGAAGCATCAATTTTTGATGGGTAGGAAATATCTACTTTATATATTTTAATTTTTTGATTGTTTTTTGTTTTTGTACAAAGTCCTGCTTAATTTAAGATTTACTCTATCATTTCAACTTTAATACATCATCAGAAATAACTTCTCTATCTCTTAAGATAAGGATAAAACTGAGTATGTTATTGTTGTAGACTTTTAGTACGTTGTTCATATTCTTTGTTGCTAAAAGGCTTTCCAATCTGCAAGGAGAAAGAAAAAGCAGTAACTGAAATTGAGTTTGTCTCAAAAGGTCTTTCTTAGTAATTCTAGCCATTACTTCATATTGAGCTTACATTAATAAGTTTCATGTTAGTCGTTCGACCTCTATTTCGAAGGCTCATTAGTTCATTGTTATGCTTTTTTTAATTGAATTAGACTAGATAGCGTTAAGTGATCCGAAGGTTGATGACTTGATAAAGATTCGCTCAATTCTGTCCAGGCAAAGAGGTAAAAAATAATGAATAACTAGTGGCTGCTTCAGAGAGACATGTCTAATTCAACTAATTCCACAGTAGTGTTATAGATATGATGAAAGTAAGTTGATTTGTGTGATATCAACATGTGCATCAAAACTTTTAACTACAACTTTCCACAAGGAAAATGTGTTCCTTATTAGAATTCAAAAAGTACAACAATACTGACTATCTTTTACCGAATTTTAGGAAAAAATTAAATGAGAAGACTAACATCTGCGCTGATGGCATTACGCAGGTCATAAAAGAAAGATGGAGTGAGCAGCAACTAGAATTATCGTCATACATTATTAAACATCGTATATTTTTTAAGTTTCCGATATGATTCAACTCTATAATTGTCAAGTTCAAAGTTTTATTGACTGATTGACCATTATTTTTGATGATGTAATTTTTAACTACAGCTTAATATGATAAACAAAAATAGATAGAACATGTAAACTCTTCTACTGTTGCTAACTTATATTGTATTAACCGTACTTTTGGAGCTTTTATGTGTTGTCGTTTCTACAGGGCAACAACATATATACAAATTTTGTATAATCATTATTTTTTTTGCTGGAATCTCCATTACTTAGTTCTCAATCATTATATATATTCATCTTCATTTTATGAGTTTAATGATTTCAACAACTCTTTGGAACCCAATTTTGCTCTTTTGAGGGGGTGTTGGTGATTTGATGAAAAAGATAGTGCAATGCACGTGTTGAATGGAAAAGAAAAAAAAAATAGCGTAAAGAATAGGAAAAAGAGAAATCCACAAACCCTTGAAACCTGAAGCTTCAAAGCACTGAAAGTCTGAAACCCAATTTTGCTCTTTTGAGGGGGTGTTGGTGATTTGATGAAAAAGATAGTGCAATGCACGTGTTGAATGGAAAAGGAAAAAAAAATAGATGCAATTATAGAGCACAACTTTGCAGTACACTATATTATGCCTTTAGTACAACTATAAAAAAATAGATGCAATTATAGAGCACAACTTTGCAGTAAACTATATTATGCCTTTAGTACAACTATGTACTGCTGTGTTAGTCTTAGCACTTGTTGGCTTATAAATACGAGAATACTACTTATCAGTATAATCAAAAGAAAATTAAGAATATTAAGTCAAGTGACAAGCAAATAAAAATTCACATAACGATGTATATTAACACCATCTAAAAGCAATACAAATAAATGATGGAACAATAATTTTAAACTTTATGAATTCTAAGTTTTAGGATTACAAGCTAGATAATAATATTTTTTTTTCTATAATAGATATGTAAAACTTTTTACTCTTAAAAAAACATTTATGGTGAAAGTTGAAATTTGATACTTTATGTAGAAGAATAAATAACTTTATTAATAATTCAACATAAAAATATATAAACTAATAACATAGTAGTTAATTATATCTATTAGAATAATATTATAAAAAAATAAAGTTGTGTACTAAAATAAGTTAATATGATCATATAATTAGTAATAGTGTATTATTATAAGTATTTTTAAAAAAAATTACAAGTGGATAATAAATTTTATAAATTATTTTATTTTAAAAGTTTTGACATTTAAAATATTCGAGCAACGCGCGGGTACGAATACTAGTCTATCTATATATTATTGGAGAAGAAAAAGTGTCACTTGTCACCACTACAAAATTAGTAGATATACTAAATTAATAAATGACAATTTAAAAAACAAAACATTTAGAAAAACATAAACTGAAAAGAGTTTTAAAATTTTGTTTACGTTAAAAAATGTTGAATTTTTCTCGCTTTTTAAATTGTTCAAGTAAATTGATAATGGTGCTAAATTTCAGGAGCACATAACAATGAAATATCTTATTTTCAATTCAAACTAAAAATTAACTACAGTAATTCTAACAAACTAATCTATATCACATTATTTATTTATTATGTTGAGATTAATTAGACCCTAACTAATTAATTATGTGAAATTGATGTATGTAGATTAGTTAAAGTGATGGTTGTAGAAAGTTTGTTACAATTAGTTAGATAATTAGCCGTCACATGGTGTAGATATTTTCCATCCTTTCATACACGTGTATAAATACAGGAAAAAGGAGGAATGGAAGTCAATTTTTTCTTTTCCCAAATTGTGATTTCGTCCATCTTCTTCATGTTTCTGTATCATCCTCAATTGTTAGCATAAGCTCCATTAATGGAGTTCTCAACTGCTCAATTACAACTTTGACATGGTATCAGAGCAATATGTGCTCTTCTCTTCTTCAAATTCCGCTACATTTGTTCTGTCTCTGTTTAATTCACATTCCAATTCTCATCTAGAATCCTCGTTGCAATCTGCTATCGATTGCAATTCTCGTTTCAATTTTGACTTTGATTGCAATTTTTCTGTCAAGTTTCCTTCAAAATGATGGCTCCAACCAATGAAGCGAATTCAAATCCCACGAATCTGAATCCCGCACCACCAACCATCGATTTTAGTGATCCTTTGTACATGCATCCATCGGAGAATGCAGGATCTTCAATTACTCCAGTTTATTTTGATGGAACAGGATACAGATCCTGGAGGCGTGGTGTCCTTCGAGCCCTTTCTGTGAAAAATAAGACCGGCTTCATCAATGGAAAAGCTCAGAAACCAGATCCAAGTTCGCCTACATTTGCCCAATGGGAACGTTACGATGACATGGTCACGTCGTGGATTCTCAATTCACTATTAAAGGATTTAGCTGACAGCTTGCAATACGTCAACAACGCGAAGGAATTATGGGACGAGTTAGCCAATCAATACGATCAAACCAATGGTGCGAAACTGTTTCAGCTCCAATAGGAGATCAATGACCTTGCACAGGGAAATCTGGATATCACAGGGTATTACACTAGACTTCGTCGACTTTGGGAAGAGCTCTCTACTTTGGACGCCAACACTCAGTGTACATGTATGTTCAATTGTGGTGGTAAAATCAAAATGCATAAGGCAAAGCAGGATCGCAGACTGATTCAATTCTTAATGGGACTAAGCGAGGTGTACAATGTGATGTGAGGTAGTATCCTAATGATGAACCCGTTGCCGACCATGCCACAAGCTTTTTCCATTCTAGTTCAAGAGGAGAAACAACGAGAGGTCACCTCTACTTCTCTCAACGCTTCCACATCTCTTGGTGCTGTTTCTGGGAGTAATAGTTTCAAAATGAAATATTCCCAAAATAAGCACACAAATGGAAACAATGCTTAAAGAGGTCCTACAAACCATTTTCAGAACTCTAACAGGAACAACAACACCCATCCTTTTCCAAATATCAACAGAGCTAACTTGTTCTGCGACTATTGTAAAAAGACTGGACACAGAGAGGCTAAGTGCTACAAACTACATGGCTTTCCCCCAAATTTCAAGTTTACTAAGGGTAGGCACTCTGGATCAGCAGCTAATGTTCACTCTACCTATGACAATCCTAGCCAGGGAGCTCAAGGTTTGACTCAAGTTCAATATGATCATTTGGTGAAATTGCTCGAAAATACTCAGATACATGGAACAGGTGGGAGCACAAATGAGTCTGCGGACAACATCATGAGTGGAGCTGTGAACTTTGCAAGTATCATGGTTTGTCACTCTTCTATTACTGAAATTAGTGATATTTCATGTAATTGCTCCAAGCTTACTGCTGAATCCTAGATTATAGACTCTGGAGCCTCATACCATATGACTTTTAATAAAATATTACTCACCAATATCAGACCTTTACTTTACCCCTTCCTAATCACATTACCTAATGGCTATAGAGTTAAAGTGACAGAAATTGGGGATGCACATTTAAATTCAACACTGATTTTACACAAAGTATTGTTTATACCTACTTTCAAGTTCAATCTTGTCTCTATACATTGCTTAGCTTATCATCTCAAAAACATAGTCAGTTTCAATGATATTTCATGTTTTCTGCAGGGCCCTTCACTGAAGAGCCCTCTGGAGATTGGTAGAGTAAGGAATGGTCTTTACTTCCTGTGCTCAAAATGCCACAATGCTGCTATTTCAACTTGTTCTTTTGGTTCTTGTGTTTCATCTGATTGTCCTCCTTTGCATAATTCCAATAAACAAGCACTACATTTTCCTGCCTCGGTAAGATTTACCCATTCAAGTAATAAAAATGCTTGTTGTAATACAAAATCGACTGTCATTTCTGGCAATACTTCTGCACCATCAAAATGTTTTTCTCTTTGTACATCTCATGAAGACAGTGTAGATTACTTGTGGCACACCAGGCTAGGACATGTTCCTTTTGTCAAAATGAAAGGTATCCATACCATACCTGTTAAATTTTCGCCAAAACAACCTTTTTTGTGTACCATTTGTCCCATGTACTACCACCCTTTCCACCAAGATTTTTGATCTCCTCCATATAGATTTATGGGGGCCATACAATATACCAACTCATGATAATTACAAATATTTCATCACTATAGTTGATGATTATACTAGGTCAACTTGGACTCAACTGATCAGTTGCAAAACCAATACTCTACAGTCCATAAAGACTTTTCTATCTCTAGTAGAAAATCAGTTCAGCACAACCATTCAGGCCATTAGAACTGACAATGATCTTGAGTTTGTCAATAAAGAAACGACTGTGTTCTTGCAATATAAAGGCATCATACACCAAATAACTTGTCCATATACATCACAACAAAATGACGTGGTGGAAAGAAAACACAAATACCTACTTGAAATTGCAAGAAGTTTGTTGTATCAATCAAAACTTTCCATGAGATATTGGGGGGAATGCATCTTAACTGCAACCTATATTGTCAATAGACTCTCTTCTACAGTCATCCAAAACAAAACTCCTTTTGAAGTCTTATACCAAAAACAACCCACATACTCACATCTAAGATCTTTTGGTTATCTTTGCTTCCCTAGCACCCTTAAAACTCACAGAGACAAGTTTGAACCACGACCCACTCCACACGTTTTCATTGGATACCCTTTCAACACATTTCAAGAGATGTATTTTTTCATGAGAATGTTTTTCCTTTTCCTGATTCTACTCTTAGTTCTGTACTGAGACATCTTAATTCTAATACTGATTTGTTTCATCCCACAAACAATATTTTGAATAAAACTCATGATTTAAATGAAGACAACCCCACTATTGTCACAAATAACACTACTGAGACCAACCTGCCACATACCACACCTATAAATATCACTGGAGACTCATCTGATGAGACCACTCCTATATCAAACTCTCCATAAATAAATACTGCATCATCTCATCTAGAGATACCTTGTTCACCTCAGATACCACTACTACCCCTTCCAGGTCACATCCTCTACCTGCACCTAGAAGAACAAGTAGGATCCATACTGTGCCAAATTATCTCAATGAGTACAACTACATACTCCCTAAATTACTGCCTCAACCCTCACTATACCATCCTCCTGATATCACTGCTCAACAACACGTTTCACTCACTAGTTTTAATTTAGAGATTCATCAATTAGTTAGGAACATCACTCATGATAGTGAACCAAACTCATATGAGGAGGCAATCATGAGCCTTTCTTGGCAATTAGCAATGACACTTGAATTTGAAGCTTTACATGCTAACAATACTTGGAATCTAGTTCAATTACCTGCAAGAAAAAGGGCAATTGGGTGCAAGTGGGTTTACAAAATCAAACATAAGGCAAATGGGACAGTAGAGAGATTCAAGGCTAGACTTGTGGTAAAGGGATACACTCAACAAGCTGGCATCGATTATACTGAGACATTTTCCCCAGTAGTTAAGATGACTACGGTGAGGACCTTGATCAGTTTGGCAGTAAAGAAGGGATGGGATTTATATCAACTAGATGTGAACAACACATTTTTACATGGTGATATAAATGAAGAAGTTTATATGGAACTCCCACAAGGACTCCAAGTTGGTGAAAAGGGACTTGTTTTCAAGCTAAATAAGTCCTTATATGGCTTGAAACAAGCTAGCAGGTAATGGTATGATAAACTAGCAGAAGCATTGTACTCAAGAGGATACTCACACTCTACCAGTGACTATTCTTTGTTTTACAAAAGGGACAAATCATCTGCAGTCTTTGTAGTAGTGTATGTTGATGATATAATTTTTCCCTGAAGTCTTTCCTACATGATCAGTTCAAAATCAAGGATTTAGGGAGGTTCCATTATTTTTTTGGTTTAGAGATTCTTTACAAACAAGATGGTGTGCTTATTACACAAAGAAAGTTTACTACAGATTTGATCAAGGAGTTTGATTGTCATCATCATAGTCCAACTTCCTCTCCCCTTGATGTTGTTGTCAAACTAAAGTCACATGAAGGCACTGTGCTGCAAGACCCAACATATTATAGGAAATTGGTAGGAAAATTAATTTTTCTTACAAATACTAGACTAGACATTGTGTTTAGTGTGCAACATCTTAGTCAGTTCCTACAGACACCAAGAGAGCCTCACCTAAAAGCTACCCTTCATGTGTTGAGGTACTTGAGGAATGATCCTACACTAGGGATTTATCTATCGAAGGAGTCGAACTATACTATTACTGCCTATTGCGACTCGGATTGGGCTGCATGCCGTGACTCCAGAAAGCCAGTAAGTGGATATATAGTGCTCATAGGGAATTGTCCTGTGAGCTGGAAATCCAAAAAGCAAACAACTGTCTCACTTTCTTCAGCAGAGGCAGAATACAGAGCAGTAAGAAAAGTGGTTGGAGAGTTGGTTTGGATTGAACGATTGCTTCATGAGTTAGGTGAAGGACCTTCCCAACCTATATCAGCTTTTTGCGATAGTCAAGAAGCTATACACATTGCAAAGAATCCTGTATTTCATGAAAGGACTAAGCACATAGAGGTTGATTGTCACTTCGTTCGAGATAAGCTTCAAGAGGGACTTGTGACTCTTCACCACATTCCAACTGTAGAACAATTAGCTGACATATTAACCAAGAGTCTTACTATCCCCAAGCACTCATCCATTTTGCACAAGTTGTCTGGAAGTATCTCCCTTCCAACTTGAGGGGGGAAGGGTGTTGAGATTAATTAGACCCTAACTAATTATGTGAAATTGATGTATGTAGATTAGTTAAAGTGACGGTTGTAGAAAGTTTGTTACAATTAGTTAGATGATTAGCCGTCACATGGTGTAGATATTTTTCATCCTTTCATACACGTGTATAAATACAGAAAGAAGGAGGAATGGAAGTCAATTTTTTCTTTTCCCAAATTGTGATCTCGTCCATCTTCTTCATGTTTCTGTATCATCCTCAATTGTTAGCATAAGCTCCATTAATGGAGTTCTCAACTGCTCAATTACAACTTTGACATATTATATTTGTCAAACTTCTATTTTTTGAAACAACTAATTGGTAAAAAATAATAATAATAATAATAATAATAATACCTAAATCGTTAGTATTATTTAAATTCTAAACTAATTATAATTTTCAAATTAAAGAGATTTATTTAATTGTTTAAAATTTTTATAATCAAAATTACATAAATCATACAAAAACATATATTTACTATTTTAAAATTATTTATTGTGTCAAAACCACAATTTTGTTGTAAAAATCAAATCCTAAAAAATTAGTTTTCAAAGTTCCATATTTTAAAGATACGTAAGAGTTTTAAGCAGAATAAAAAATTGTTTTTTTTTCTTTTTTTCTTTAAAGAAAAGGTTACCGTTTATAAAGATGAGTTAGAATTTAAAATTTGTTGTGATAGTTTAAGTGAACGCGTGTTAGTTGTTTCCCAAAATTTTAGGCCTTATCTCTAATATTTTCACATAATACTCAATTATTAAATGTAAAATCTAAAATATCAAGAACGGTTAGAACTTCTAATATAAAACATGAAAAGAAATCACAAACAAAATAACATTCTCTGGTAACTATATCAAATCAATTTCCCCCCCTCTTCAACAGAGAAACAATACAATATTTTAATATTCAATAAAGGAGAACAATTCAACCCGCGGCCGACTTGCATTCAAGGACAATAAGAAATCAACAAAGAGTTGTTTAATCATATGTAATATTTTTTTTCAATTCATTTCAATGTATAAAAAGTTCTTTTTCTATTATGCAATAATTGTTTATTTCTTTTGTACTAAAAAATCAAAATAACAATATCTTAATTCCCCATTTTGACTTCAACATGCATAAATTAAATATCCATCAAATATTAAGATAAATTTTATTGGTGTGTTTTTTGTCGATAAACAATAAAAAAAAATGACATTAGGGACAGAACATGTTTTCATGTCTCTTTCTCTTGAACATTAGTTTGAAACAAACTTTACACTAGCAATAAAATAAAGTTTGAAATCATCAAATCTAATTCTTGACATGATTTCTTGAATCTATTTTTACGTAATTTAAAATAATTTAAAAAAATCACATCTCTTTCTTCTTATATCTACTTAAAAAATAATATATTTCTTGTGAGAAGTATATTTTTTTAAAACAAAATAAAAAACAAGAAGATAAAATAAAAAAGGAACAAAAAAATATAAACAAACTACTTAAAAATATGTGGCTAAAAGTTCTAATTATATTAACCGATATTTCTTTATGCTTATAAAATCAATAGTTTAGTAATAATAGTAATAATAGTAATAATACTAATAGTAATAATAATAATAATAGTAATAATAATAATAATTATAATTTTATTTTTATTTTTATAGAGCATCCATATACAAGTGAAAAAACAAAGGATCAGAAAGACATGGTAATGTTTCGTCTCACAAGAAATGGATTAAAAAATATGACTTCGATGAATGTGTTGTTTGTGGAATTTCATGCCTTTTCTCATACCTTTTAATACTACATTTCTTTCTTTATCTAATCTCCCTGTTCACTGTTCACCTATTCTACTCCCCCTTTACCTTATCTAGAAAGTCATGATGCTGGAGCAGTGTAGGAACTCTGCCTTTCAATATTACTAGCAAGATTTTCTAAATTTGAGTTATTTTGTAATTTCAAATTTATTTTGTGCATTCTGTAATCAAATGGTTTAGGTTACTCATGGAATAATACATTACAGGAGTAGAATGCCCTTTTAAATCCTTAAATATATCATTTTTATCTACTTTTTACAATCTTACATTTGGATTATCACAAGAATGTTATTTATGTAGGGGATAGAGTCCTCTCTCTTATTTTATCTTGTACCTTTGCTTATTGGTGACTGCTTCCAAGTCATGTACTGCTTCATAGTCTTTCTTTCCCAGGTAATGGTCAACATTTGGTTAATAGAACTTCTAATTACTCTTCTTTTCTCTCTCTAATTCTGGTATAGAAATATTACTTTTGCTAAGATCTTGTAATAATTCGGATGAAGCGTCCTAATCGGTTTGTGGATGTTAAGATGTCAGTCTTTCGAAGGCTCGACTCTATATAATTTTTGCTAATTAGCAATCACTTTGAATATTAAGTGCATAATTTTCCACAACCTATCTTTGTCATGAAGCTTTGTTATATTTACCTCCTTTGAGTTGCTATATTTCATCCTTGTAGATTAACTAACTTGGAGGTGCAACGTCTCCACATTAGTACACATGAACAAGCATGTCATGAGCTACATATCGCGTGGTAATCAACTTATGATATAATCTAAGGGAGGCCGGAGCAAAGTAGTTCTTGCTAAAATGCAACATCCTGAAATTGTTCTCAAGCTAAAATTTGTTATTTGCTAATGGACCCGTGCTTCACTTCGGTGTTTGTAAAATCATAAGTATTCTACTTAAGCTTGGTACTCTTTAAGGAGTTCCAATGATACATCTCAAGGTCAATTGTTATGTGAGGTATATTTGTATCACAGATATAATGCATATTGTGTACAACTGCACACACACATAGCTTGGAGCCTTTTGGGCTAGTAAAGGCTTCCAGCACCTTATGGTCATTATTTATTATTTTTATTATTGAAAGTAGTAAATACTCTCTGTCAAAAAATAGTTGATCATTATTGACTTGCACAAGGATTAAGAAGTAATTAATGATAAGGCTAATTTTACCAAAGCACACTTATTAAATAGAAGTCATTTAAACATTGAAAAACTAATAGTATTTAACAGTAAGGGTAAAATAGATACAACAGTAAGGGTAAAATAGATACAAACTGATAAATTATTTATTGATTTTATAAATTGAACAAGTTTTGTTAGTCATTGCAAAATAATATAGTGAACAAGTAAAGATGGACGGAGGAAGTACTTAATACTGCTTAGTTATGTTTAATCTAAAGATTATACAAGATCATTGTTGGGATACCGATGTTTTGATTATGAAAATATGAAGATGAAACATGTCATTCTACATAGTCCAGAGGAAACTCATGAACCAAGCTGAAGATATCCAAGTATTGATGCGTAAAATACTTGGAAACAATAATGTGGAAAATTAAGGAATGGATAAACCGCAAGAATTCAGAAAAAGAAGTGCTAGAATCTTACAAAAAGAAGGAATCTAATTCAGAGGAGGAGTCCAACTTAAAAGAAGAACTTAAAAACAAAAGAAGTGGTGTCATAGAAGAACTAGTACTCAGGAAGCCCAAGTGAAGTATAACTTCGGAAGCAGAAGTCTATAAATTGAAGAGACAACTCTCTAGAGGTTTAAGTACTCACAAAGCAAAAAGGCAATTGAAACATTGACTTTCAGAGGTTCTAGTGAATTTGAGGTAGCGTTCTACAAAGTTTGTTCTTTGTGTTTTTGAGAGTTAATGTATTGTTAGTTATGTAGACTATAAACTGAATTAGGATTATAGTCTTCAAGTTGGGGCAACTCGAAGACTTTAGAATACACACCTTGGAGGTTTCTTGTCACGACCCAGACCGTCGTGATTGACACCCACACTAACCCTTCGGTGGGAGAACCACTACCACTACCCGGCTAAGCAACTTAAAGAAACTAAAACATTTAAAGATACATAAGCAGATTTAAACAATGCATTAAGTATTGAGTTCCATAAACTCAATAAGTTTAACCAAAAAAACCAAGCATAAACCTCACGGAATTCAACCCCTAGACCTGAAAGTCATTATACCAAAACTCTATCAATCAACAAGTCTAAGAAAAGGGGGTGCAACCTCAGAAACTAAACATAAGTGAAGTCAGAATATATAGTCTGAGTCCAAAAATAAGACTAAATTAATGATGGATCCATGGCATCCTGAAAGAACGCTAACCCTGGAATCCGGTCTCGGTCAACGATCTCCTAACTGAGATCTGTCAGTATACGCTGAAAGATGTCCTATATTATACAAAGAAAGAGCAAGTGAGGTATCAATACACGAAACCACAGTGTACTGGTAGGATCATGCAACTATTCTGGTAAGCAAAATATACGCAAGTAATTACAATACAGTAAACACACATATACAAGATGTATACTTCAATTATCATTTTAAGAGAAATATTTAATTTTCCAATATCAATGACATGTATATATGAATGTAACAATCACAAATGGTCCTCTCATGGAAATCACACCCAAACTGTTCGTGTGTCGGAATGTGACACCCGATCCAATATATGTGTGTCAGAACGTGACACCCGGTCCAATATATGTGTCAGAACGTGACACCCGGTCAAATATATGTGTCAGAACGGGACACTCGGTCTAATATATGTATTAAAATGTGACACCCGGTCCAGTCAGCACAACCACAGTCACAATCACACCCATAATGAACAGTTCACATAGTCACACAGTCAAGTAACATGTTCATGGCATGTAATTGTTCATACATGATCATTTCAATAGATTCGATTCATGTTTCCCTATACACATACATGCATGCATACAATGGAGAAATTAACAGGCATATATAACACAATGGGAAGTCAAACCATCACCTACCTCGAAATCAAGCCTGAACACTCCTAGGATACTTGAGCCTTCCCTTTCCAGAGTCTTTCATCTTGTTCTTGGTCTAAAACAATGTAATGACCCTTTTGGTCATTTCTGTGTTTTGCCTTCTGTGTGTCATTTAGAGCTTTCCTATAGCGACCCCAAGTCATTTATGACTTGTTGGGACTGACAGTTCGGTCACCTGGTCGTTCGTTTGGTCTTGGTGCGAGTTTTTGTGTTTTGGAGCTTATGAACCTTGAACGATCATTTTCAATCAAAAGTTCAAGAAGATGGCATCGGAATCAAATTCTGACGATTCCATCAGCTCCGGAAGGGTCATTTTAGGCTAGTAGCATGGTCGACATGACTCCCGAGGTTTTCAGTGTGAGTCGGTGCGATTAGG
>JAJOOS010036344.1:0-12068 GCA_029582725.1 Solanum chiquidenum | reverse complement strand
TGTTATTATCTCTTATGCTTATGTCTTATGTTGACTAATCATTTGAGATGCTCTTATGATGTTATGCTAGCTTTCATACTTGGTACATTTTGTACTAACGCATATTGCCTACATTCTAACCAAATGTAGGGTTGGAGGCTTGAGTTGCTTTGGAGGCTAGGTTTCAAGGATCTAGAAGAGTTGAAGATCTTGGTGAGTCCTCATAGCTTCGAGGACAACATCCACTTTACCTTTATGTCATTTCTTTATGTTCTTAGACTATTGTATGGGCTATGTCCCAAGAGTTTATTCTAAAAGTTGTATTAGATGGTTTGAGGCAAAGAGTACAGAAAGACTTCCGCTTGTTGCTTTTATGAAATATGACTTCGATTGTAAACGTTTTAAATTGTTCTGTATTTTCAATTCTATTACCAATTTTATGATGCAAAGGGCTTGTATTAGACTTCTTCGGGATCGGGTACGCCGTGTTACATCTAGGGTGTACCCCTGGGTTGTGACAAACTTGGTATTAGAGCATAAGATTTTGGGTTAAATTTTAGGATGTCTCAAACCACGTCTAGTAGAATCTTATTCATGGGTGTGAGTCACGACACATTTTATGAATAGGAGGCTATTGGATGCTTAGGAAACTTCACTTCTTCATTCTCCAGTCGTGCCATAAATCTATAAGGTCTCTCTCATATTCCTTATCCGATGGTCATTAAGATATGACTACTCGAAGGGCTTATGCTACAAGGAGCGAGGGAGAAAGGCTGGTTGTGATGCCAATTATGGCTTTGTGACTTGAGAGATTTGAGATGATAGATTGTGATATTGTCTCTAGTATGAGTGATGCTTTATTGTTGCCTTTATATTATGAAAGATGTTTAGAAGAAATTGTGTAGAATTACTCCCACAGGGGAGATAGTGTGCCTACCTAGCAAGGTGATAGTGAGATTATGTTTAGTTATTGGTAAGACCCGACCTAGTCATGATGAGTTTTGAAGTATGTTGATAGATTGGTTGAATAGGGTGTTTAAGTAATGCTTAGATGGGTTGAGTGAATAGACTCCTTTGAGAAGGGTATAAGTGTAATTCACCATGGTTTAGAATCATCTTGTGTTATGGATGTAAGGATTAAGTGGTGACTTACTCCGACCTTAGAATTGAAAGAATTGATGCTTGAAATAATTTGTATAGGTTTACTCCCAAGGGGCAGATATTGTGCTTAGATAGCAAGGTTGTTTAGTATCCTTGATGTTCATGAATTAGGGTTGCTTTAGTGTGGTGAGAGTGGCCACATGATGAAAGATTTCCCTAAGGCCAAGGTTACAAGAAGAGAAGGTAAGCAAGGTTCCTCTAGTTGTGGGGATGTAGAGACTCAAAAGAAGAATAGATTTTATTCTCTCCAATCTAGAGAAGATCAATAATGATCTCCTCATGTCCCTTCCGGTATGTGTTTCATGCTTTAGTAAAATTTCCAGATTTCTTGTCTTTTATGACTTTTTATGTTGGATTTTGAAGTTGTTTTTAGTATGCATGATGTTTAGAAAATTTTGTGTAGGCTTACTTACAAGTGGGGGATAATGTGCCTATCTAGTAGGGTTATTGTGTGCCTTATGTGTTGCCATGATTTTCTTATATGCATATTATTGAAAATGCTTAGGTCTTGTTAGAAATGACTTTTATGTATTGTTTCCTCCTGTTGTGGTGCATGTGAGTAGAGTTGCATATAGTTTCATGAGTTGGACTATGAGCATACCCTAGTTTTGAGTTGAAAGATTTCCTCAATGGATAAATGCTTTATGAGATGAACTTTGCATTTAGGCTCCATGTGTATGTGTTGAGCATGTTTTAGCTAGGAGATGTTAGTTCCTCCTTGATAATGAATAGATATAGAGTTTAGTGCATCTTGGGTTGGTAGAAGTAGTTCCTACTCCCTTATGTCGCTTTGAATGTCTTTAGCTCGGAATTGAAGTTTTCTTCCTTGATAGTGTGCATTAGATGTAGTAAATGCATAATGGGCTGCTAAGTTAGAGTTTAGACTTTATAAAGTGTTTAAAGTATGACGAATGTTCCCAAGTGGGGGATAATGTAACATCCCGGAATATAGTGAGTTGAACTAGTGTGTTGTAGAGTCTTGTAGTGAAGTTTTGGAGTGTTGTATGAGGGTTAAAACTCATAGAAATGACTCCCATACTTAGAATGACATGTTTAGGGGTTAAACGTCTGGGTACGACTCCCCAAGGACCACCCAAGGGGTCCTTGAGGAGGACCCCAACACTGCCCAAAAAGCTGTCAAAACAGCTTGGTTCACGGTTGCAATTCACTGCCAGTAGGCTAGTCTACGCCCCGTAGGTCATGGGCGTAGGTCAAGGCATGCAAAGGCCTGAAACATCAGGCCTCAGTCCCCAACCACAGACCCAAACCAGGCCCAGTAGACCCATCCACGGTCCGTGGATGGGGGTCTCATGAATGCTGCCAGTTTTTAAGTTTTAGTTTTAAGTGAGGAGATGAGGGTTAGTTTAGTAATTAGTTTAGGGGTTAGGAGGGGAGATTAGTTATTTAATTAACCTCCTATAAATGTTTAATATACCCTAAACTAATCACTTTAACTCATTCATCTAAAGAACCCAAAACTCTCTCAAAAAAAAAATCATCTCTCTAGAATAGAAGAAGAAGAAGAAGAAGAAGAAGAAGCAGAAGAAGAAGAGCAGAGAAGAGGGCAGCAACTTAGGGAGATTATCCCCATTGATTCAAGATTTTTTTAGGTATTTGATTGAAGGTATGTTAATCTTATTCATCTATGGGTTCTTCCACCCATAGATCCCCCTTAGTAATCCCCCAATTGTGGAACAAAAACCCAATTCTAGTTAGGATTGTTCTTACATTGTGGGTAGGGCTTACGTATGATTCCAATATAATGGATAATGCCTAATTATGATTTTATTGACATTGAATTGTGATATTATAATGAATTCATGTGATTTCTATGATGAACCCTAATCTAAGTTGATGAATGTGATCTTTGTGGGTTTATGCAATTAGAGGCAAAATTGAAGGTTCTAAAGTAATCTTCCTATTTCAATGTCTTGAATACTAATTGATCATAGTTAGGATCATCTAATCATGAATTGAAAAGACTTGATTGAATAGGAAGGATCTCGACTTGTGAAGTTAGAATTGAACCTTTATGAATTAATTATGACTAGAATCACTTAGTAGTAAAGAATGTGATTGAATAGCTTGTAATTTTGACATGGATCATGATAGAATGAAGTTAAGCTTGAAAGTATGTCTTGTAGCTATCATTGTTAGGGCTTTGGGGGTAAAGTCAATAAGGTGTGATCTTGTGGTGTATTCTCTTTCTCTTATACACTTAGACATGAATATGCTAGGAGATTCAAGTTCTCTCACATAGAAGGATTCTAGGTTGACTTAGTAACCTAAAATGAATCAAAGCATGTTCTAATAGAATAGCTTGAAGTTGAGGTATATGTTTCCTTCCTGTATATCTTGGCTTAGTAGAATAAGACCAAGGTTTATAGCTTGGGATGGAGGATCTATACTCTCCTAAGGGATATCTTGACCTAGCATTGTAGAATGCATGTCATGGTATCAATGAGATAATAGCAGTCATGGTAGCCTAGGATTGAGGATTTATACTCTCCTATGGGTAGCTTGAACTAGCATTGTTAGGATACTTTCATGGTAGCACGACTTAGTTTGGCAAAGACCATTTCATGGTAGCTTTAGGATTGAGGATCCATACTCTCCTAAGGGTAACTTCACTTGCATTGTAAGGTGCATTTCAAGGATAGCTTGAGTTAGGTTAGTCATGGTAGCTTGGGATTGAGGACTCATACTCTCCTAAGGATAGCTTAGGGTTGAGAAGCATACTCCCCTATGGATAGCTTGCATTTGTATTCTAGTACACTTGTAAGGGTAGCATGACTTAGTTGGTTTAGGACTATTTCATGGTAGATAGGATAGCACACTTGTACCTTTCTTATAGTAGCTTGGACTTACATGTTAGTGTGTTTTCCAAGGTAGTTACTTTAGCTTAACCTAGTTATGTTATTAAGATGATAGCATGGTGTAGCCTATAAGGAGGTTATTCCTTGGTATCCTTGAATTAAGAAATAGAGTTCATTCATGGGTTATGACTTGCCTAGTACTAAATAGAGAAGTACCTTATATGAACAAAGGCAAATAGTCAAGAGTGACAAGTCCCAAACTAGTGAACATTTATGGTGGTCTAAAGGAGTACTTAGTGTGGGTAGTAGTATGGTATACTATCCATACATGGCACAAGTATGACATGGCACAAGGTATACTATCCATTGTTGCCTTTCAAGATATGATTGACTAAGGTGGTAGTTCCCTTGTCTATATGAAGTAAGCTTATAGTAAGACCAAATTAGGGTGAATATGACTAAGATGACTTCAAAGTTATGCTTAGTGTGAAGGGTAGTATGGGATGCCTTTCATGCATTGCACAAGTGTGTCTTGAGGTTACTTAGAAGTATGGTTCCCTTATGGTAGAAAGACTTATGAATGAACCATGTACATAGACTATGATTAAGATGACTAAAAAGGGATACTTGACTTGGGTGGTATTATGGGATGCAATTCTTTCCTTGCACTTGTATGCTTTTGAGGTTACTTGAGAATGGTGCTATTATGGTATGGATGACCAAGGGTCAATTATGCTTATATGATTATGACTTGTCTCATATGCTCATTAACGATGTCATATGTTGACTTATGTTTATATGATGCTTATGTTGGAGACCATGATGTGACTATGATGATTATGCTATGAATATGTTATTATCTCTTCTGCTTATGTCTTATGTTGACTAATCATTTGAGATGCTCTTATGATTTTGTGCTAGCTTTCATACTTGGTACATTTTGTACTAACGCATATTGCCTACATTCTAACCAAATGTAGGGTTGGAGGCTTGAGTTGCTTTGGAGGCTAGGTTTCAAAGATCTAGAAGAGTTGAAGATCTTGGTGAGTCCTCATAGCTTCGAGGACAACATCCACTTTACCTTTATGTCATTTCTTTATGTTCTTAGACTATTGTATGGGCTATGTCCCAAGAGTTTATTCTAAAAGTTGTATTAGATGGTTTGAGACAGAGTACAGAAAGACTTCTGCTTGTTGCTTTTATGAAATATTACTTCGATTGTAAAAGTTTTAAATTGTTTCGTATTTTTAATTATATTACCAATTTTATGATGGAAAGGGCTTGTATTAGACCTTTTCGGGGTCGGGTACGCCGTGTTACATCTAGGGGGTACCCCTGGGTCGTGACAGAACTTCATCGCATCCTTCAAAGACTGGCCTTCATCCTTCTTCAACTTGAGATTTGGCTCCATTGGAGTAGTCTCTTTTTTCGACTCCCCATGCCGAAACGCTCTAAGAGACTCTCTGCATAACCTTTTTGAGACACAAAATAGCCTTGATCTGATTTTTCCACTTCCAAACCAAGAAAACATCCAATCTGCCCCAAATTTTTCATCTCAAAATGAACAAACAAGTCAATCCTTTAATTAGAAATTTATGATTCATTATATCTAGTTACAAGCCGGTCCTTAAATTAGAAATTTCTGATTCATTATCTCCAGTTATTATTATATCATCAACATATAATAGTATCAGGAGATGCACACTTGATTCTAATTTCATAAATAAACTAGAATATGAATCAAAAACTCTAAAACCACAAAAGATTAGGTATTGCGCAACTTCACCATACCAAGCTCGTGGTGCTTGGTTGAGGCCATATAGAGCTTTCTTCAAACGAAAAACATGACTTGGAAATTGCTTAGAGACAAAACCGTGAGGTTGCTCCATAAATACTTCTCGATCCAACTCTTCATAAAGAAATGCAATCTTTACATCAAGCTGCCACATATTCCAACCTTTGAAAGCAACTAGAGAAATAAGTGACTTTACTGTCACCATCTTCGCCACCGGACTAAACGTTTCCTCATAATCTAATCCATAGTTTTGAGATAACCCACGAGTAACTAGACAAGTTTTAAACCTATCAATGGTACCATCTTATATTTTATTCAAGCGAAATACCCATTTACAAGTAACTGGAATGTATTTTTCTGGTTTGGGTACCAATTTCCAGGTTTCATTCTTGTCTAAAGCATCAATCTCTTCTTGCATTGCTCTTTCCCAATCTGGACAGCGATTTGCTTGTTCATAACTTAATGGTTCTTCTGTAGTTGATGCTCCTGTAAAGAAACATGAGGTCACATAATACTTTTTAAGTTTTACCTCATAATCTTTGAGGTAATCTTTGAGGTAGTCCGACTGCCTTTTCTCCCTTGTTGACCTTTTCATTGCTTGATGTTCACCATCTCCTTCCCTGGAAATGTTCTGACTCGGAGATACACTTTCTGCCTCTTCATTACTAGGTGCTGTCCCATTTACTTCAGGAACTAATAGCTCTAAATTATGTTGATCATCTCCAAGAACTACAACCTTTTGAGCAGAAAATAAGGATGACACTTCCTCAAATACCACGTCTCTAGAAATGGTAAACTTATTTGTCTTTGGATCCATGCATCTCCAACCCTTCCTATAAAAATCATTGCCAACAAATACACATTTTCTTGCTTTCGGATGAAGTCTGGTTCTATTATTTCTGGGAACATGAACACAACACACAGAACCAAAAACTCAAAATAGTTCACATTTGGCTTCTGACTATATAGACTTTCGAAAGGGGATTTTTGTGAACCTGGCCCAGGAGGCAGCCTATTTATCACATGGGGTCGACATTGAATAGCTTTAGCCCAAAGGTCTTGAGGATGATTCTTGTCATGCAACCATGAAAGACAAATTGAAGTAAGATAAGCAAACCTTTTTTCCGTAACTCCATTCTGTTGAGGTGTATTTGCACAAGTCATTTGACGAACAATTTCATTATCATGACAGTACTGGAAAAAGTCATCTGACATACATTCTCCACTATTATCACTACAGAGACATTTTATCTTCTTCTCGAACTCATTCGCAACAACATCTTTGAACTCCATAAACTTGGATAATGCTTCGCTATTTTCTTTAAAATATTTCACCCAAGTGAACCTTGAGTGATCATCCACTAACACCATAACATAGCTATGCCCGCTATAACTTGGTGTTCTTGTTTGTCCCATCAAATCTATATTAACCAATTCAAACATCGTGGTTCTCTGATTTGGTGACCTTTTGAAAAGAAGGCGATGAGATTTTCCATATTGGCAACCTTGACAAATCACGTCTTCACATACATTCTTCAAAGTTGGCAGGCTATCTACTAATTTTTTAGAAGAGATCTATTGCAACATTTGATAGCCTACATGACATAACCGAGCATGCCAAATTGTGACATTATCAGTTTGGCTTGTTTTCTTCAAATAAACTTCACCTGCTGACATAACAAACAAAGAAACTTTCTTTTCACATGTAAAAATAACATCAACAAATACTTCTTTTACATTTTCAAGCACCTTCACATCATTAGGACCAAACAATACATATTTTCCAAAATCAGTAATTTGAGGTATTGAGACAAGATTTTTCATCAAACCTGGAACATGATAAATATCCTGCAATTTGATACTTTTGGATTTATCACCAAAAACCTTAATCTTCACAACACCTTCTTTTGCTACTGGATATGTCAAGTTATCAGCTCTGATAATGACTCGATCTCCTTGATGATCTCGCATCTCTGAGAATAGAGAATCATCTCCAGTTACATGATGTGAGCACCCTGAATCAACGATCCACTCTTCCCTCTTATTATTGTTGGCATAATTGACAAAATCTTGTACTAACTTTTGTTCAACAACTTGGATGCTAAAACATTGCTCCCATTTCATTTGTTCATCTCCTTCGTTGGTGCACGTGAAATTGGCTTAGGAAAGTTTTACTCGACAATTTTTCCTGATGTGCCCAATTTTTCCACATCTGTAGCACTTTTTGGTGTTGTGTGGATTTCGACCTTTTCCCGTGCTTCTTTCTTCCTCTTTATTTTTGTTCCAAGTTGATGCATTCTTCTTGTTCAGATTTCCTTTAGAAAAGAGAACATTATCAGATTCAAGGTTCTTAGCCATTTGTTTAGCTAAGTTTTCTTGATTAGAAATCATTTTCTCCAATTCTTCAACAAATGGTTGTTGCGGCCATCTTAGAACGGAAGTGACAAAAGGGCCATATAACTTTTTCAATCCACGAATAAGATAGCATCGTAGGCGTGGCTCACTAATCTTCTCTTCAGGATCAATCTCTGAAATTTCATCATAGATACTTTTAACTCGCAAAAAGTAATTTGAGATTGACATACCTCCCTGTTGTAACATTTTCAACTCATTCTCCAAAAGTTACAAACTTGCTGTATTTTTCTTGGTAAACAACCTTTCGAGCGTGTCCCAAACTTCTTTTGGAGAGCTAACATCACGAACATGATCAATAAACTCCTTGCTAATAGAAGTCCTCAAAGCGAAGAGAGCTTTTCCGCACTTGATCTTCAATTTCCTTCGTGATTCGGCACTGGGATTATTGAATCAGTTCCTACAACCAAATCCCATAGATCTTGACCTTGAAGATATGCTTCCATACATTCTTCAATACTTGTAGTTAGTTCCTACAAGTTTTTCTATTCCATATTTGGGTATTTCCTCCGTTTGAGGCTTCCATTGCTACAGACAACAAAAGCTTTCCCTTCACACTTTCAAACTTCTCCAACAGGATATATAAACTGATAGACAAGAAGAATGAAATGAAAAAAGTTCCTCCTTCAACCTGGCTCTTGATACTATATAACAAAATAAAGAAGGCAAGAACAATAAAGAAGGAAAGAAATGAAACAGTCGAAAGCTCTTCTTGAATAGAAAATATAGTTTCTGAATTACAAGAGAAAATAGAGCGTGTATTAACTCTGTATTAATTGATCCTACTTCTAATATAACTCTTAACTTATAGTATTTTTATTCCACTAAACAAACTCCTAAACTTACTCCTAAAGTTCCTAACTCTTAGGCCACTTTCTAAGACTGTTTTGACTTGGTAAATGCAGTAAACAAATAACACAATAAGTTGCACTAATTTGTTACAAAAATAATATTCTCTTTCTTCATGTAAAAATGAATTTTTGGAAAATACTTAGTTCCCTTATATTGTTGCTTAAATCTTGGTTAAGCTCTTTCTCAAACTCTTTTTTACTTTCTCAAAACCCAGTTTAAACAATTATGTTTTGTTTAAAAGATTCTCAATAAGAACTCATGAATACTTAGAAAATATGGTTCATGCTAAAAACTAGACATGAACTATCAACTCAAGAATTTCAATGCAAGATATATCAACTCAATAATAGGAAATGGAATTCAATAATCAGTAACTCAATAACTCAGAGCTCAATATCAATTCATCTCAAGAATACTAAAATCTAAGTATAGAACCCTATATTACTCTTTTACTTATTTGAAAGTAGAAATAGGGCCTGAGGATGAACTAGTCCAATACTATGATAGCTTTACATAGGTTGAAGAATGAAGTTCTTGGCAAAATCAACAAAACTCGAAGAACGCTTGAAACTTTAGCTTTTCTCCTCTTGAAATCTTTCTCTAATGACTTGAAGTGTTAATAACATAAAAAAACTGATTATCACTTTTTAAGCACTTAACTAGGTGAAAACGTCATGGTTTACGGTTAAAATAGGGGTTAAAATGACATAGTTTAAGTACCAAATACATAGGGGAAAGACCAAAATGACCCAGCTTAAAAATTGAAGGAGTGCCCTTCAAGGAAGGCTTCATGGACTGTTTAAGTCTCTATGGTCTGTGAAACACTTCATTGGAAGTATAGCCGTCCGTGAAACTTTTCCTGTCTGACAGATACTTGCTAAAATGGGCTTAACATTTTACTCCGAACTCGAAATACAACAAAATTGGTGGCATCGTAAAGAGGATTCTAAAACATTTATTTTGATAGTTCATGATCCACCTTTTATATTATGGGCTGAGAGATATGATAATTTTAAGTTTACCCAAGTAAAATCACATATTGAAACTCAATCGGTAAGAAAACTTTTAACTCAACTTTGTAGAGTTTCTTGTGACCTTAATTAATATCCAAAATCATTCTCACACTAGAGAATTGATCTTAATACCTTAGAATAATTTAGAATCACATAGTACAATCTTATACACAAATAAAGAATTGCTCGAGCTTTAACGTAGAAATATTTTTGTTGTTACAATTACACTGAGGTATGATACTTCAAGACCAAGAAATTCCTCATTCTTTTATTGAGATTGGAAAGGATCTTTACCACTTCAATTGATTGAACAATTATTGGAGTACTTAATATATGCACCTATTTAATGTAAATCATTTTAGAATTTTATCAGTATAGACAAATTGATGGATAAAGATACATCTAGTATATATTCAATTTGCAGATCAAGATAAAGTTTTCTTTTCAAAATCTAATTTTATCTCAATTTTTCTCTTTAGGTACTCAATTGCCTTTAGGACTTCTTCAGAAGTCTTGAATGAGATTATGTCATCAATAAAAATGACAAATACAATAACTTATGATGTGATGCTCTAAAATAAATGAAAATACATGAACAAATGCCTTCATTTATATAATCTTCATTTGCTAAGTACTCACTAAGGAAACTATACCACATGCTCCTTGATAGTTTTAAACCATACAATGATCTTTGGTAGAGCTATTCTTATTGATTTGGTAGAGCTAGATATGCTAGATTTTTATCTTATCATTGGTATGGACTGGCTGCATTTATGTTATGCTTCTATTGATTCTAGAACTTGTGTAGTCAAGTTTCAGTTTCCAAATAAGCCTATCCTGGAGTGGAAAGGGGGAAATTCTATGCCTAAGGGTCAGTTTGTTTCTTGTCTTCAGGCTAGAAAGATGATTTCTAAGGGTTGCATTTACCATCTAGTTGGGGTAAGGGTTGTGGATTCCAAAACCTCTACTCTTGAGTCGGTCGTCATTGTCAAGGAGTTTCTCGAAGTGTTTCTAGAAGATTTACCCAGTATTCCTCCCGAAAGAGAAATAGACTTCGGTATTGACCTTCTCCCAGATACGCAACCTATCTCTATACCTTCTTACCGAATGGGTCCTGCAGAACTAAAGAAGTTGAAAGAACAATTGAAAGATTTGTTGGTTAAGGTTTCATCCGACTGAATATCTCTCCATGGGGTGCTCCAGTCTTTTCTATTAGAAAGAAGGATGGTTCTCTCTGAATGTTTATAGACTATCGGCAATTGAATAAGGTTAGAGTTAAGAATAAGTATCCTCTCCCAAGGATAGATGACTTGTTTGACCAACTACAAGGAGCGAGTTACTTTTCTAAGAATGGCCTCCGGTCGGGTTATCACCAATTGAGGGTGAAGGAAAATGGTATTCCAAAAATTACTTTTAGAACCTGATATGGTCATTTTGAGGTTTTAGTGATGTATTTTGGTTTGAGTAATGCTCTAGCCGCTTTTATTGATTTGATGAATAGGGTGTTTAGACAATACCATGACATGTTTATGATTGTATTCATTGATGATATATCAATTTATTCGAGAAGCGAGGATGAGCACATCAATCATTTGAGGGTTGTGTTGCAAATTCTTAAGGAACAACAACTCTATGCAAAGTTTGCAAAGTTTAGCAAATGTGAATTTTTGCTAAGGTCTGTGGCTTTTCTTGGTCACATTGTTTCAAGTAAGGGTATTGAGGTAGATCCTAAGAAGACGGATACAGTCAAGATTTAGCCTAGACCTCTATCCCCTTCAGACATTAGAAGTTTCTTGGGTTTGGCTGGTTAAGTTCATATGGTCTGAAGCATGTGAAAAGAGCTTTCAGGAATTGAAGAATAGACTTACTTCCGCTACAGTGTTGACTTTATCGAAAGGGACTGATGGTTTCGTTATTTATTGTGATGCCTCAATAATTAGGCTAGGGTGCGTGCTTATGCAAAATAGGAAATTTATTGCCTATACTTCAAGGCAACTTAAGATTCATGAAAAGAATTACCCTACCCATGACCTTGAACTA
>JAJOOS010036342.1:0-11659 GCA_029582725.1 Solanum chiquidenum | reverse complement strand
TGTTTAAGCTTGAAATGTCTTGGTGTTGTAGCACTATTAGATCTATTTCTCCATGGAAGGAGTTTAAGTTTTGAAAAATGGTGGTTAAATGGGGAAGAGGATGAAAAAAAAATAAAAAAATAGGTTAAATATAAACTCTCCACGCGCTGGTAAGGAGTGTATCACACTCACTATGTCATGTCAGCAAAAAGTGTCAAAATGACACAGCGGGACATCACATGAGGTGTCTAAAATGAACAAAGTCTAGTTAAGGTGTCTAAGTGAAAGATCGTGCCAAGTTTAAGGGGCCACCGATGGGTTAGCCCCTAAATATATTGTAATTAATTATGATATAAAATGATACATTATTTCTCCACAAATTAATGGAGTATTTGCTTGGTTGTCTAAATTTCTTTAAGAAACTAGGTTGGAAGGGTGGTTCAGTGTACACTGTTCTACCGAGCTTGAGATTTGAATTTGAAATCTTGAAGTGAATTTTGACACCCTCAGGCCACAAACACTAAGTCAGCCTCTAGTTATGTGTTTAGAGAATTTGAAGTTTTTATACATACACAAAAATATAAAAATATAATATCTTATATATATAGTGTAACTTTTTGTTTGAGGGGGTTTCGAGTGTACATCTTCGTCCCTCCTAGATCAGCCTGATTTGTACAGGTAGATAGGTTGTTTCTGAAAAATCACCTTAAAAAAATATATTATGCATAAAAAAAGAAATACAATAACAAAGAAATCAAGTAAAAGAGAGATTTAAATAATTGAAATATGAATTTGACAACATAAGATTTAAACTACTGAAGACACAAAAAAATTAAGCAAATTTCTATATAATAATTATCACTTAATTATTTATCACAAATATAACAATTCTTGGACCTTTATCACCCCAAACAATCTCTTATTGTTATTTTAAAAATAAAAATTCCATGATGTTAATTGTTATGCATGTTAATGCGCATACATTCAATGTATATCTTTGACAAGATATATCTATAGCTCAAAAAGTTAAAAGTAACAAAAACCTAATACTCATTTGTTTCTATTTATACATTGTTCTTACTAAAAATAGATGTTTCAATAAGAACATTAATGCACGATACTATTCTTCTCATTTTATCATTCAGTGTTATTAGTTTTGAAAGTATAAATTTGACCAACATAGGAAAATTAAATAATTTATTCATGTTTGTTGGTCAAATTAGTTAATCAAAAGAAATTAATTCTTGTCTATTTATTGATCAAATTAATTAATCAAAAAAAATTATTTTTTATCTATTTATTGGTCAAATTAATTAATCAAAATAAATTAATTCTTGTCTATTTATTGAAAACTTGACTTCATGAGAACACTAAATAAGAGTACAATGAAAAACTTCCATACTTTCTTTAGAAACGTAAAACCTAAAATAATGACATATAAATAGAAACGGGCGAAATATTTAGTTTGCATTAATTTCTTAATTTGCATTAATTGAAACAATCGAATTGTTCACTCTATTAACTTAAATAAACATTTTTAATTTCTCTTTTTAGTATAGTAGGGGAGAACTGATTTTTGAGGTCACGTACATTTTCTTCAAAAAATTATAATCTTTTTACAGTGATTAAAAATATTAATTCTTCGTATGGCATTATATCATTAGATATATAGAGTTAAAAAACACTATATTAATGGTCACCCTACTTTAGAGCGCAGGGAAGCTATCTAGGCATAAGAACGTTTTCTCTTCTCTATTAATCTCTATTGCGCCCCCCCCCACACACACACCCCACCCCCACCCCGGGGTCCACTTAAAATAAAGGAGTTTACATATACTAATACTATCAGACAATTTTACACGATCATAATATATTTTTAAAGTTATAAATTTATATTTTATAAAATGTTTGCCTAGAGGTATTTGATTGAAAATCTGTTCATACGAAACATTATTTATACTAATGATACATGTGTATGTATATAATTTAAACTCAAAATAAAATATGTTTGTATACATACAGCAATATATATTAAAAAATTTACACCTATTGTCACAAACCAATAATGACATTAGTGATATTTGTTCGTGCTGAAGTTATGTATCCAACTCTAATCTAGTGAGAACGGAACTTTGTGATATAATCCAACTTCCATTTACTCTGTATTTCTAATAATAGAGTATTCATTTACACGTAACTCAATTAATTTCATCATATATTTGTTACCTTTCATTAATATGAGCGAATTTTATCTTCCAAATTATATATGTATTTTTCAGAATTGATCTAATTTTAAATGCTTGGCCGTGTTCAAAAAGGCTAATGATGGACTTAATTAAATACTGAAAAATATCATCTACAGTAATATTTTATTACCGCCTCTGCAAGGATTTGGTGATTTATTTTATCTCTATTACACTGTTTTGTTTTGAAGTGAATGTCTCATTATCTAGCTCCAACAGGCAACAGCCCACGTATTCTTAGAATTGTTTTTCCTTTCGAAAGTTTTATGCAAATACATATAATTAAATTTGAAAGATACTGTGTAATCACGAGCAAAAATAATGAGTACTAATTAAATCAAACAAAAATTGGAGCATTTTCATAAAGTGACACTCTCAGTTTATATAATATGATCAACACAACATATGATCCACCTAACTAGGGATTAATTAGGTAAAACAAAGAATGGTCAATACAAGCACGCTCACATGCAACATAGACTAAACAAAGAAAATTTTGGCCTGACAAAAAAAGAAGAAGAGTCAAACTCGCCAATAAATTACCCAAAAAGAAACAATCGGATTAAAAGGTAATAAAGTAAGTAGTGCTATCAAATAAAGCAACCCAAAATTGAGAGCTAAAGTAAGGGGCGAAGCTAACCTTCTAGATACAGATTCAATTAAATTCAATAATTTTATTTAAATTTTTTATTTTTGAAGAAATCTATTCAAATTATTAATTTCGAACGTATAAGCTTCAAAAAAAATTTAATGTAGAAGCTTCAAAATCTAACTCCGTGTCAGGCTAAAGCACTACTCTTTTAGTGTGGCAATTTGAAAGAAAAATATAATGGGAATTGTATTATGTGTGACAATTTGACTTTAATATTCTGTCCTCCTTCCTACAAGTCAAAAGATGATTAGTATTGATACTAATGGATTTGGACATGCATGAGCAATGATTGATGGGTTAGTTGTATTTGGTCGTGTGCCTTTGAAACTAGTCACCGCAATGAGTGCGAAAACATTTTTTTCAAGTCAAGTAAATGAGATATTTATTTTAGTTTGATTGAGTACGAAATTTAAGTGAAAAAAATATTTAAAAACATGTATAATTTTGTTATCTTAAATATTTAAACTAAAGAGTTACTCTATTAAATTAAGATATAGACATTCTTAGCTAAACAAACTAGAAAAGAAAATTATTGAAGTAATAATAGGAATATTCATACTCAGAGTTGTAGATGGAGGCTCATCAAATTAAAAAAAATAAAAAAATTGAAGGTTATTTGTGTTCATAACCGCCGCTCATGTCAACATTTAATATTTTGACCTACTACTTACCAACCACGTGGGCAGTAGGACTGACATGACAAATCAGAAAAAAACTAGTATAAATATTTGTGAGGAGCATTTGAAGTAATATGTTGACTTGTGTGATGTAAAGTAATAAGACAGAGAATAAACTGTACTGGGACTTTGATTTAATAAACTCTTTTCTAATACTAGAAGATATCACATTTTGTAAAAGAATGAACTTCTTGAGACAACTCAAACTTTATAGTATAAATATAGTTAGGTGCAAATGACAAATGCTCCTTAGTTGATGAGACAATAGAGAAAGGGGACAGACCGCAGCAAAGGGAAAAGAATAAGCAACTTTCCCATACAAGGAAATATTGAAGAAGAAACTTTGACAAAAGAAAAATGTCGTAGTTTGCAGTATCGACCTCCAAGAACGTAATAATTTAACCCATTCTCAGTACACAACCAAGCAAATGATACATTGTTATTTGTTAATGGCGTTGCTCGCGACTGGATCTTTGTTGTAGTCCCAAACCATTTACCTTGATTTCTTACTTCGCAATCCCATCCGTGATTTTGCATATCTAAATATGTCGTTAAGGAAAATTATAATGCAAAAGCAGAAAAAATCAAAGAGAATAAAGGGATGGGGTTCAGAGAAACCAAAAGAATTGATGAAAGGATACTCCAGTCGCATACCCTCTCCAGACGAAGAGTGTAGAATGGTCCCTTGAAGACGACTCAATGCCTCGGTTGAGCTGGCAGTGTCCTGGAAATATGGCTTGTACATATTAATTTCAAATTTGACCTCTATTAATTCGAGTATTTGAACTTGATATGCAGCAGATTATTTAGACCTTGATGCTGTAGCAGACCAAAAGAAGACAAACACAATAAAGGTACTCTTACTGCTTCCAATAGTTGTACCCATTGGCACCTTCCCCGCCAACCCCTTCTATTGGGGCAGGGTAAGGATTGTATGGGGCGTTAGAAGCACTAAATTTCTTCGTAAGGGAAAGACAACTTTATCAAGATAACAGATCGCTGAAATCTAGGGTAGGATGTTCTGCAATCAAACAATTACTTAAATGAAAATGCAACAGTTGTCCTGTGCTTAATGTTTTCTTGAAGAATGTAACTAGGAGATGCATATGAACCTCCAAATTAAGATTGCTGAGACTGCAGGACAGAACATGTACTAAGGGGTCGTTTGGTGTGAAGGATTCCACAAAATAGTCATGGGATTAAATTGTAGTGTCACTCAATTTGTTGTTTGGTTGGCATGTCCGGGATAACTTATCCCGGGATTAATAATTAGTACCGGGATAGTTATCCCTCCCCTTGGTGGTATAGTAATCCTAGGATAACTTATCCCGGGATAAAATAAATGACAAAAAATATCCTTTAAAACCTTTTTTATACATCACTTTTCACATTCATGAAGGGTACTTTTGTAAACAAATAAATTGTTCTTTAAATTTATGCAAAGCCTACTATTTTGAATACAACAAACCAAACACTCAATAAAAAATATTCTCAACATAACTTATCCCATCATAGCTAATCCCGTCATAACTTGAATTCAAACCAAACGACTCCTAAATCCTTGCTAACTGGCTAAGGATTTAGCTCAATGAAAAAGGGGTAATGAATCAAAAGAGAAGAAAGAAAAAGGGGGTAATGAATCAGAAGAATAGAAAGAAAATGGTGTTGGTTTAGGGATGAAGATGCACTTAAAAAAATAAAAGACATCTTATCATAATAAAAAGAAAAAGATAAAAAGATAAAGGACGTGCAGAAGACGTGTGCGTATGAGTTGAGCAACTGCCACTTCAGAAGAGGAGAGTTAACTTTACCTGAAAGTCGACAAATGCAACAGGAGCTCCATACGTACTCTGCATCTTCAACTTTAAAAAACCCCGAAATCTGAAAATGTCAAGAAAGCACATAACCATCCAGTATACCAAGTACTTTAGTCGTTAGAACTAAAAAGCAATCTAATCAAAACCTTGAAAATACTTGAATCAGCTCTTGCTCAGTACAACTTTGGCCCAGATTAGCAATGAAGAGTGTCGGACATGGATCAGCTGCCTGTGAAATTTAAGGTCATGAGTGATCACTACATTACCAAAGAAGAAACTTCGGAATCGAACACTGGGAGACAATTTAAAATGCTGAATTTTTAGAAGAAGATGCAATGTTTGCACTTCTACCAGAAAAAAATTGGAAAGCTGTAGAAAGTGCTTCGATCTTAATGTTATGAATCATAACTATGATGCACTTCATGACATCAACAATCATTTAAAAGCATGAGTAAAACCTACATATCAAAGGCCCATACAGATTAACTAATCGTACAACACCTCCAGTTTACACTTGTTGATTAGTTTATCAATCATAGGATTCAACTAGGACTTCAAATACATGCTTGTCACCTGATATGTAACTAACCAGAGCCATAAAAAATTAGATTTCAAAGAAAAATGCCTTAAAAGTCGGAAAAGATATTTTCCAAATACATGCTGAAATTATAGATCGAACCAACAGAACAACCAACCAAATTATCAGTGATTTAGACGGGCACATTCAGAAGAACAAACGATGGACCATGTATCAGACACCTTACCATTTTAGAGGCAGCTTGATTCCCAACTCTACCATCAAACTTTCCCTGACTGAATCACCAAACAAAAGAACATTACAATTTGGAATAGAGATAATACACAAGATCCATACAATACTAAGATTCAATACCCTAAGTTCACGGAACAGGGAATAGAGAAACTATAGCTATTTCTATCTGGCTCTCGACCTTTCAGCTAGAAGTACAAGTACTTGGAGCATTCTTAGTCAGAAGGAATCAATTGAGTAACAAAAGTGTGCTTAAGTAGTGCAGATGACCTTTGTGTAGGGGGATAACCAATTGTGTTGTAAGCAGAATTACCCATTCCAGGCATGTGAATGCTGCCAAAACCTGCTAGTGCCCAAGCGTGCAAAACATGTGCAAAGTGAGCATTTAGATAAAGTGCTTTGCAGTGACTGACGAGCAGTTACATCCTTAAATAACATCAAATTAGTTAAAATGTGACCGGCAAAAAAACATCTCAGAAGCAAATTGGTTCGTATGTAGATGACATGATGGCCTACAAACTTGCAGATTTTCATGCATGTACTAATTCAAAGGAAGGGAGTGTAAAGTGCTATAGAGGCAGATATTATACCAGTACCACTGTCTCTAGAAATAGCAGCAGAACCTTTAATCCTCTTCTCTGATACTGGTCTTCCATCATCTGTTTTAAATCAAACAAATTTGTGACGGCCTGAGTAGAATTAATTCCAATAATTTAACCAACAAATGAAATTCACTCGCAACAGACCTGGCCGTAACCTCTTAGACTTTGAATTTGATTTAGCAAGCTCAATGTACAATTTGGAATCTTTCTCAAAGTCAAAAACCATTCCCTGGACACATTTGGAAGCAAAGCAATTAGACTCCTTCCTAACATCATAATCTATTTGTTAATTAACAAATTCATGACCAAATACTGTGAATAAAGGAAGAAATCTGTGCCTATATATGTCCAACGCAAAAAACTGACACAAAAAAGGGATTAGAACTATGCACTAACCCTCATTCTTTTCAGCTTTCTTCATGTTTCAGGCAGGTCAACTTACACATCTAACAGAAGAGAACTAGCTCTCTAAAACATAGAGTAATACTTGTCAAGTGCAAAATAAGATGACATTAGATGCCATCCCTCTCAGGATAAACTTCATTCAATTTTGAGATCAGGGCAAAGATTCCATCTTCAACATTCTTCAAGCCATTCTCCTTTCAAGTTTGGATAGTCCACAGCCACTACATTATTACTAAGCATCCACTATAAGAAGCAAAAGACAACTATAGTCATCATTCTTCTCTTAAGCGTGCGTTCATCTTTTGTATAAGGTAATGTGCAATCCTCATTAGAATGCTCACCATTCTTTAGTATGATGTCCAAACATAATGTCTAGTACTCCAAATTGTGTAAGGTTTACTCACATTAGGTAAACTGAAATTTAAATGGATCTTTGTACTTTTTTCCTAAAAGACAAAAGTAAACTAGTGGCCCTATATGGTTACACAATTATCCAAACCATGGACATTGGACTAGGAAGGAAGCAATCATTTATTCAAATATCAGAAAAGGGCCTTACATTCAGTTCATACATTGCCATAAGTGCTGAATGCTGATCTGCAAAGACGGCAAAAGCAAATGGCTGACAGAAACCAAACAATGCGTCAGACAACAGTTGTGTCAGACTTATATAATATGAGAAGAGCAAAGACGATAGTGTAAAACAACTGAAAGAAGTTAAACTGTAGATCCAATAACATTTTATAACCAGAAAATGTGGTTACGAGAAACCCTATTGCTGCAGTGTCAACAAAGATTAAAGCTTGCAAAGCCATAGCCAATAATACTAGCAATAGCACTTATAATCGTAAGGTAAACAGATAATGTATTAGTTGAAGGAATTTTATCCTATGAGAAAGCTAGCATCTTTGCTGCTCGGGTTCACAGAAGCACCTATCTAGTTTTACCTCCACCTATGCAAACAGAATGCCATACCCGATATTCTTCAATATCTCTACAAGTAGTCTAAATTTGGAACTTCAGCTGTACTTTAGAGAATTCTAGGTTTCTATGGGCTATGTGAATACACCTAGATTTTGCAATCACTGAAGCACTGTTGTGAAAGGTTATCGCGTTGTCGCCAATGGCGAGAGGCGAGGTGAGGCGACCCTTCATCGCCTGTACGCTTTTGGTTAAAAAAGGTGGCCAATTTAGGGTTTTAAAAGTTAAAGGTAATTTTAGGATTTTCTTTCCAAATTTGCATGGTTGCACTCTTAGACTGTGACTCCAACCAGTCGATTCGACTAGACTTATGCGGAGACCAACCAAACTTTTCCGGCGACTCCAAAGTCTAACCAATACGTATTTCTTCTTTCCTTCTTATGATTTCTTCTTTAGATTTCTTTTTCCTCCTCCTCCTTCAGAGTTACTTCTACCTCTGTTTTCTTTCTCACTGTTTTGACTTTTGTTCTGTTTTTTCCTAATTCACTTTCTAGGCTTTTGTATGTACTATCTATTTTCAGTTTTTGAATTGAAATATTTGCTAATATGTTATTGCTATTGAGATTTTGATTATTGATATATGCAATTAAATATTTTAATTTTATGGTATTAATTGGCGCCGCACTTTAAAAAGGCGAGCGTCTCACCCTGGCGAGGCAGACCCTTGTGGCGAGGAGACTCTTGTCGAAGGCGACATCCAAAACACTGCACTGAAGGCTCATCTATGTTTCCTAAAACTATGTGAATCGAACTCCAAAAGCAGAATTTTTACCAGGAAATACAACCCTGAAGCTCTTCCATGGATATTTTTTTCTCTCTTTTTCTCATATGACAACTGAATTGTGCTTGGAGTTAACCAATACTATATAATCATACACTGCAAAAGTGATGGGTTATATAGGATAAATCCTATGCATCCCTTCCGCTCTATTCACACTAAATACCTAACTACCTGGGATTGTTTATAAAGTATAAATCCTCTATATCCAATTCGCTCTAATTGAGCCCAGTTAAATGTGTATGACACTTAAAAAGCATTCGCATTAGTTTGCGCCAATAGATGTAAATACCTGAGAATTACTAGAAGTTTGGCTACGGAGATGAGAAGATTCATAGCCTGCGAATTCTCGAAAGAGGTTGTAAATTTCTCGAGGCTTGACATCTTCAGGGAGCCCAGCAATGAAGAGAGTTCGAACATCGCCGTGCGAATCCTGAGGATAAAGAGGGGGGGCGGCTGGATGGTGGGGGTGATGGTATTGCGGAATAGGAAGTGGTTGGACCACCACCGGCGGCAGCGCGTGAAGTGTGGTGCCAGGCGGTGGCGGCGGAGGCACTGGTGGTGGTGGCGGAGTTTGATAATAGGGGTATTGATAGTACTGGGCTATTTCGTCCATTGGAGAACACTACGGAGACCTATCACTGCGTCGGATTTTGCCCTATTTGGTGCTCCGTGTTGCAAGTCCGGCGATAACTTTTCTACTTTGATCCCTCAATTTTATAGCTATTTGTTCTTTTAATATTAGCTATTTTTCATCCTAAATTAACTTGTGTTGTCTTGTTTTATATGTTTGTTCTTTAAAAATTGTTTCGAAAATGTTCTCTAATTAAGATGTCATTCAATTCTTCAAACTAATTAGAGAAAAAAAAAACTTAAAACTAATGTAGACCGTAGCGATTATGAATGTTAATATTTTTTAAGATGCATGCAAACGGAAAAGACAAAGAGAATGTACGGTGACATACGTATAATTTTTTTATTGTGTCATCTTTAAAAATGAAAAACAAAATATACATAGTACTATACCTTTTTAAAAATAAATATGTATAACTTTTTTTTATTGAGATTTTTCCTTTATAAATGTATCCAGATAACCTAGTTTTGAAGTTTCACACAATTTTTGTTTAAGGAGTGCCACCTTGCGGTATAGATTCATTTTATTTGTTTTTCCTTTTTAATCGTATATTTAGTAAATTTTCTCGAGGAAGTAATGTCAAGTGATACCCCATAAGTTTTCTTAAATCCGCCCCTGGATACGAACAAAATAACTATTGAAGAAGGATATTACGAACTAAACAAGGTAAAATAAGATTTTAAATAGAATATTTTGATATTGATCATTTATGTTAAGTGATATAAACCATCTCAATGGGATGGTGATGATAACCTTCATGCATACAAAGAAATGACGAGGTGGGGAATCATCTAATATGTTTTCTTTTATCGTACATTCAGAAATAAATTTTGATAATCATTCGTTCTGTAACATCTTCACCTTTTATCACATGAACCAAATATGCATCAAGTTCTTATACACCAAATACTTCAAAAAAAATATATGCATGACCAAAGTGAAGATTAGACATAATATGCATTATCAAAATATTCCTTTATTTAGACATAAAATTATACGTTTTATCTATTAAATGAATTGATCTTTAATTTTATTCAAGTCTTAAATTTTTGCCCATTAACAGATAGTCTTATGCCTAATAAAGCATACGTCTTTTAGAAACTAAAATCATATCCACTCATCACTAATGAGATATTATTATATGAACATATAAATTTATGTCTTTAAAAATTTGTTTATCATGAGCGATGCAAGTGAAAGACTAGCACAAAATAAGAGAAAAATGCAAAAAGACCCACTTTAACAACCAAGTGTAGTGGTTTGGGCTAAGTTCGAGTGAGCCCAACTAAGAATTTATGATAAGTAGGCTGACCCCTTGAGTAAATAACCACTCTTGTGGTCTTGTATTTAAACTTTGGTAAAGTCGCTAACAACATTTAATCAGTACATCATTTGCTCGTTTATTGGGTTAATTTTTAATTTTATCCTTCAAATAAGTTTATTTTTTATTTTTTATTCTTAAAAAACAAATTTATATCTAATAGAAAATAATTTTATTTGAACATATTGATATAATTATAACTTGTGAGGTATTATGATGTAAAAATATAAGGGAAAATGGTGTGATGTATCCTTCAACTTTGCACCTTTTTATAAAAGTAGCTCATACATATCTTATTATTATACAAATGACTCACATATATTATTTTTGGAAGTGAATTTTTGTTTTACTCATGTAAGGGTATATTCAACCGTGTTCATATTTTTTTTTACTTCTTTGATTTAACGGTTAATTTAAATTTATTATTTTGATGGTCAAATTTATTTTTTCACTTTCTTATAAAATTATAATAAATGACCCATTTTTTTTACAAATACAAAAAATAAATTACAATATAATCGTAAAATTGTTTTAATTTTTTTCACTCACTTTTTTTTTTGTAATTTCTCACATGTTTATGCTAAAGAATAAAGGGATAATGCATAAGTACCCCCTGAACTATGACCGAAATCCCAGAGACACACATAAACTTAACTAGGGTCCTATTACCCCCTGAACTCATTTTTTTTGTATTTTTGTGCACCTTTTGTGCTGATGTGGCACGTTCAGCCACCCAAGTTGGTTGTGTTTGTACACACTCGCCCGCCACGTGTGTAAATGCTATTTTTTAATTAAAAAAAA
>JAJOOS010036340.1:0-13539 GCA_029582725.1 Solanum chiquidenum | reverse complement strand
TAATATGAGGTAAAGGTAAGGGTTAGTAAATTATACACACGTAGCCAGACCAAGGTGCGGGGTGAAATTCTCTAGATGCCGGACCAAGGATTTAGAGATACCTAACTTATCACTTTGCATGTAGTGCACTAGGACATGATTGCTATTACTGGGATTATTGCGTTATGAGCTTGTGGGGAACACGTATACCCTAGTTATTTCTCTCATCTTGATAACAACCGAAACTGATTTGTGATTACTTATTACTTATTGAATTCTTATAATTTGTTTCACAAACCCCCCTTTTTTAATTACTTGTTTTTTTTTGGAAGTAATTTGACTAATTGAATATAATTGTTGGTTAAAGTAAAATCTAAACCATTTTTCCTCGTGGGATCAACCCCAACTTACAAGTTGGGTTCTTTACTTGATAACGATCGCTTATGCTTCTTTAGGGAGGTGTAATTTGAGCGTATCACACGTCATCATCTGACCAACCCAATCACTGTTAGAATACGCTTGCAACTTGAAGTTCTGACTTTTCCCGAACCTAACACCATAGTTCAAAGTTTCCTTGACATACCTTATCACTCTTTTGGCTGCTTTCGTGTGCATTTCACTTGCACAATTCATAAATCTAGACAAGACCGGGTCACGTGGCAGTGAGATACACGCGACATCCAACCATACTTCTATAACTTGCCTCTTCAACCCTGTCACTACCATCATCTTTAATTAACTTTTCTTTCTGATTCATTAGAGTGTTCATAGGTTTGCAATCTTCCATTTTGAACTTCTTCATTATCTCCCTTGCATATTTCTTTTGACAAATGAACACTTCATTGTGAATTTGACAAATCTGCATCATAAGAAAGTAAGACATTTCTGTCAAGTCTGTCATTTTGAACACTTTCTTCATCTCTACTTTGAATTCATCTATCATTTCAAGGTTGTTGCCGTTACAAGAAGATCATCAACATAAAGTGATATAACCACAATATCATAATATATTTTTTTTAATAAATAGAGTTGATTCGCTTAGGTTTTTCTTAAAACCTAAGCCTTGCAAGTGATCATCAATTCGACTGTACCTCCTTGGAGCTTGTTTTAAACCATAAAGGGCTTTCTTCAATATATACACTTCGTCGTCATGTCCCTTTACAGGAAAACCTTGAGGTTGCTCCACATAATTTGCTCATGTCGAAAACTTTAAAAAGGCTGACTTGACATCTAATTTAAAGATTTTCCAACCCTTTTGAGCAGCAATAGCTAGTAAAAACCTTATAGTATCAAGCCTAGCAACTGGAACAAATGTTTCTGAATACTCAACTCCAAAAATTTGTGAGCAACCTTTCACAACGAGTCTTGCCTTGAGCCTATTAACAAATCCGTCAGCATTCAATTTCGTGCGATAAACCCACTTCACACCAGTGATCTACCTATGTTGTGGTTTTTCCACAAGCTGCCAAGTCGCGCTCTTCTCAATCATTGCAAGCTCCTGCTCCATTGTAGCTTGCCACTTGGGATCTGAAACGACTTCTTCAAATCCACAAGGCTCTAAAATGGCCACATTGCATTTCTGGTATATGTCAGAGAGCGACCTTGTTCCTCTCACAGGTTGATCATCAATGTTTTCATCTAAATCTATTAGATTGCTTGTGATCTGCTTCTGATTAACTTCTTCCCAGTTCCATTGCTCATTCTCCATAAAAAATACATCTCTGCTTGCCATAATTTTTCGTGTATGAGGCTGAAACATTCTGTTAGCTTTGGAGATTTGTCTTTGGAATATGAGAGAAACACAAACAACCAAAGATTATTAAGTTTTGTAAGGATGTCTTATACCCATGCCCATGCCTCAAAAAGTGTCTTTTCCTTCACGGCTTTTGTAGGCAACATGTTCAGCAAAAAAATAGCAGTGTTTGCTGCTTTTACCAATAACTTTTTTGGTAGGGCCTTCTCATATAATAAGCTTCTTGACATCATTATCGATATGTTCTTCCTTTCGTTGACCCCATTTTGTTGTGGAGTATATGGAACAGTGAGTTGATGCTCAATTCCTGCATTTTCACAAAACTTTTCAAATCGATCAGATCTGTACTCAGTATCATTATCTAATCTAAGCATTTGAATCCTGCAAACCACTTTGATTTTTTGCCAAAGCTTTGAATTTCCAGAACACTTTAGGTACTTCAGATTTGAACATGAGAAAATAAATCTAACACATTCGTGTCATATCATCATTGAATACTATAAAATATTTACTTCCGTTAAGAGAAACAGTCCTATGTGGTCCACACAAATCAGTTGGACTCATTGAAGCTTCACTGATGCTCTCTAGGTTGCCTTGGCAAAAGGCATCCTACTTTGCTTTCCCAATTGACATGTGCTGCAAGTTGCGTGTTCATCCTCCATAAGTGGTAGTCCTCGAACCATATCTTTCTTCGGCATGTACAAGAGGGCACTATGATGAAATGACCGAGTCTCGTGTGCCATATATTTGTTGTTATCTATTGGCTCGGATAGGCAGCCAACTTCTCGTCCATTGGATCAAAGGAAAAACTCATTCCTCTCATTTCAACTTGACTGATTTGTTGGCTCTTTGGATCAAAGATCACACTCTTCTTGTCCTCAAACGTAAGATTAAAACCATTCTCCAAAAGTTTCCCTACGCTCAACAAATTTTGATCAAGTTCAGAAACAAAAAGTACATCTGAAATTAACTTTGTGCCTGAGTAGCTGTCAATAGCTACTTTGCCTTTCCCTCTGGCTGGAAGATAATCTCATCACCAATTCTGACTTTAGAGATTGCAGATCTGTCTAACTCTCTGAAAATCTCCTCATCATATTAGTACAACCGCTATCAATTAACCAGCCTCCACTTGAACTATTACTTGCAAAACAAGTAGCCACAAACAATTGATCTTCTTCTTGTTCGTCTACAATTTGAGCTCTATTCAATTGTAGTGGTCCTTTTTCTTTGCAAATAATCTCAGCATAACCAAGTTTACGACACTTTCTGTATCTCATATCAGGTGTTTTCCAACATTTGAAGTGTGGATGATTCCCCTTCCCACAATGCTGGGCATGGTGGATATTTTCCACCTTTGTTGTCGTTGCTAGAATTGCTATCAGTTGCAGCAACTTCTGTTGATGTGGCATAGCTCTTCTTGAACTTCGGCTTCTTACCTTTGCCTCCAACATTGAATTGATGCCTTGCTTGCAAAGCTCCTTCAACGCTTACCTCCTTCCTCATCATTCTTCTTTGTTCTTGTGCTTGCAAGGAGTTTAAAAGTTCTGCCAAAGTAATGTTTGACAGATCTTTGTATTTTCCAGTGTAGCAATTGTTGCTTCAAATTTTTCAGGTAAAGTAAAAAGGATTTTCTGCACAATCCTTGTATTTGGAAGGTTGACACCAAGTAACTTTACCTTATTGGCCAGACTAATAAGTTTATTTAAGTACTCTTTAATTGTCTCAGATTCCTTCACTTTTGCATTTCAAATTCTCTCACCAGTTTTAAGACCTTCATGCCACGAATTCTTTCATCTCCATAATATTACTTTTTCATAAAGTCCCATATTTCCTTAGTCTCTTTAAGAGTCATGATTCTGGAAAAAATAGTACTCCCTCCGTCCCATTTTATGTGGCACCATTTCCTTTTTGGTCAGTCCCAAAAAGAATGTCACATTTCCTTATATGGTAAGTATTTTAAGGTATAATTCCTCTTTTACCCTTGTTGGTCCCACTTAATCTTAAAATAATACCCCAATACATTTATGAGGAAAGAAAAAAATGAGTCTACTCTTTAAAGGGCAATTTGGTAAACATTTCAAAGTCTTCATTTATTTCTTAAACTCCGTTCCCGGTCAAATGTTGCCACATAAAATGGGACGGAGGGAGTAGGAGATACTGTAGCATAGAAACATGCCTTCGCCTTCACTTCCTGGTGCTACCTATCTTCTTCTGTCCTTATCCTCAATTGTAAATTCCTGAAGTTACTTTGAAACATCAACATCATCAAATACGGCTACTGAAACTGCTACTTCCGAATCCCTGTGATGAACTGAAACTGAGTCTGATTCCACTTTTTTCCTTTCCTTTAGCAAGTAATTCATCTATCTATTTTACTCTCTCAGCCATCTTGTTTATGATTTCTGGAACCAATCCTCTAATTCATCCACCGCCTCCCCCACAGATATGGTGGATCATCAGCACCCACCCATGATCCCTAAACCAAAAGTAAAGGTTCCATCTTCTAGAATGTTCTCTTGCCTCTACTGTTCTTGCAAGTTTTGCACTTCTCAAGCTCTTGGAGGACACTAGAACTTCTCTTTGTGAGTTTTAATCTAAGCCATTGTAGGATTACCTGGTAAAGGAGGAACGTCATAATCCTCCTTTACTGCCTCCCAAAGATCACATGCATCCATGTAGGCTTCCATCCAAACAGCCCAAACATGATAGTTTTCTCCATCAAAAATTGGTGGAGCAATTGATGAAAAAATACCTTCACCTTCCATTATTCTGCAAGCTAGTTTTATGGAATGGTTTGATTATGTTTGGATTTTACTCGATATAATTCACAAATTCTCACAAGTCCCGTAAGAACTAAAGAGCTTTGATGCCAATGTTAGTGTTTAAAGAGGACAATAAGAACTGATTAAGACGAAAAAGGAAAAGTTATTTCTATTGATAAATGAGACTGAATAAATACATCGCAACTTAACTAAGATGATGTAAAGTAATGTCATAAAGTCGGCTAAAACTAAGTTACTGTTTGCTGAATTGAGGAACTAATGCTTAATAGTAACTAACAGAGATTTAAACAAACTAGGAAACAAAAAATAGCTAAAATATAACAATTTATTCTGGTGTGCACTTTCTCAACATTCTTCTGCCCTACGTCATCTTCTAGCTTGAATTTAGGTCATGTAGTTCTAGAAGACAACTGCAACAATCTTGTATGCCCAAGTTTCCTTTTAAAAATTAGTACTTGACAAAAGCCAAAGAAAAAAATTTAGGATCTATATGCACACAATATATAAAGAGAGAGAGAGAGAGGGAGCGGGAGGGAGAGGGAGAGGGAGAGGGAGAGAGAGAGAGAGCAAAAACACACCTAAACTTTCATACCTAAACTATTGAGAGTGTGAGTTTCATTCCTAAACTATCACTTATTAGTTTGAGAAACACACCTCTCTCTTTTATTACACTCTCATCATAGTGTGTATAATACACTCTTTTTTAAAAAAAAATTGGCACATCACACTCTACATGGACAAAACATTCCACCTTGACAAAAATTAAATAAGTTATTAGTTAAAGTTAAAGATTAAAGTATTACTATCCCCCACCCCCTAGCCCCCTAAAGAAATTTAAAAAATTAATGTAAAATATTTTTCTTACCCCACTCCACCATTTCCTCTCACCGTACTCTTCCCCACCCCTATTTTTTAGTTTTCTTTTTTAAATAATTCTTACTTCATCTTAGTTAAGGTATGGAATGAAAAAAAAGGGAATAGTTCAATTAATTGCAATTTCTCAAAAAATTTATAATGTACTTCACAATGGTCCAACAAACACTTCATCCACAAGATCATATGCTCTGTGTTTACTTTTAACATCGTAGCTACTACCATCTAAGTTTCTCACACTCTTCACTTTTGGTACCGCACTCATGTCGACAAAGACATGGGTGTGGGTGTGGGATTCGTGTTCGATTTGGTCAACTGATTTTGGATACTTTGACCAAAATCGATGGGAAAACTCTGGACAGTTTTCATGATTTTTGTAATCTATACAAAAGTTAAGGTGAAATTGAAGAAAATCGAATACCTTTTATATAGAAATTTATGTCACTCTTTTTCCTTTAATCTCCTTCCAGGCTTCTCCTCAAGTTCTCCACATAATATCTCATAATTTAGGTTTTATAACTCTATTTTTAGATATTTTTATTATGTTTAGGCAAATCCCCGCACCCGTATCCATACATGGATCCATATCCCCGAATCTTAAAAATTAGATCATGAAGGATTCGACCTCTAGATCCGAACCCGTATCGGACACCCGCAAACGAGTCCAAGCAACTTAGACTGCCATTAAAATTGTTCAATGTGTTTGTTATGTAAATCTTTTAGGACAAACATGTGGTCAATGTTGTGTTTGAAGAATGTATGCAATTATTCTCTTTTTATTGGTAGTACGGTTATGTAAGGGCTGTTGGACAAATGGAAATAGTACGGTGGTATGCATCAGGTTTTCTCCATTATCATGGTTCTGCTTGGTAGATGTGAACTTACGTTTACTCCCCTTCATGTTTCAGTCTATGATTCGGAGTAATTTGCAATATGCTGCATTGAGGGCGTTGAGAAGACTTCCCTTGGATCCAGGGAATCCAGCTTTCCTTCATCGGGCTGTGCAAGGGTTTGTTTGCTTCCTACTGTTGATGTCTTTCCTAATCAATTGATAAAAAAAATTAGTTTTCTCATTTTACTGCTTATTGTGGTATACCCTATTTCAGTAGTGGTCCATTGTGATAATTAGATCCTTGCTCTCCCCTTCCTGTTGGTGTTTTCCTTGGAGGAATCCTAGTGGCTGTTGGTGAGGGTTCGATTACCCACTATGTAATCCCCTCCCCCATGTTAATAAATAAATAAATAAAAAAGACACATCTCCACTAATATCCATTGAAGCAAACATTTCATCGTCTTCTTTGTACATGTACCTTTTCTGCTTAAGTAATCAATGCTAGTGCTAGTGTGACTACTAATGTGACTTTTACCATTTTGAGTGCAACTCCAGCCATGTTCTTTTGGCATACTATGGAGGATATTTTAAAGTGATTGCAATAAGCATTGCTATCATGTGTCTTCCAGGGCTTTGGTCTAGTAGTAAGAGCGCAATTAATGATTGTGGGTTAGGTGCACATTACGGGTTTGAACTCTGCTGCAAACGAAAACATAGTTTCAATTGGAGAAGGGTAGAGGGTGGGTCTATTATCCACCGAGTTTCAAACCGTGGGTCACTGGCCCTCGGGGAGTTCTCAGTCATAATTTTTTTTGCTATCAGGCGTTTAGGCTGCACATTTAAAGCTAAGGAGAAGAATAGGAAGTGGAACTGCACATCGTAATATTAATACAGTAATCAATAAAGGAAAATTCATAATCATCTGCGTAGTGGGAAGGATTCAGTTTGAGTCGTCCAATTGTCTAGTGGAAAAAAGGCATCAAAGCTACTGTTGAAGTTTGCGCCAGTCATTTAGGTTGCTGATTCCAACGGCTATTTGCTTGAATCTTGTGCAAAAAGCTTCTTGTCAGAATCTTCCTTTTGTTGCGGTATTGGGGAATGAGTGCAGGTGCTTGTTACATCCCAAAAGTCCCCTGTAAGTGGAAAGGAAAATGCATGACTTTATAAGCTTGGGCAAGTGGCTTTAGGCCCAAGGAAAATATTTTAAATCCCGAATTCTGAAACTTAATGAGAGTATAGTATTGGGTCTTGTAGAACCAGGGCATTAAAAATGATATGAAAATGTGCCAGGAGTGTTTGAATTAACTGTTGCAAAGGGTCCCTGTAAATACGTTGCATCACTTTTCTGCATATTAATAACAGACCTTTATCAATCAAAAGAGTAAGTGTTGCAAGGGGCCAAATGCTGCATTCAAAGGTAGGCAGTGGAACAACAACAACATACCGAGTGAAATTCCACCAAGTGGGATCCGGGAAGGGTAGAACTACCTTACCGCTACCTCATGGAGGTAGAGAGGTTGTTTCTAAAAGACCCACGGCTCAACTACATCAAACCCAAGTAGAAGAAGAAGAAACAATGAATAAAGCATAACAAAATAAGATAAGCATTGTAAGGTCTACAAGAAAGAAACAATAATAACAACAAATAGTGTGTAACCGAAACACAATAAACAACATATGGCACGATTAGTACTATGACAAGAACTAACAAGCCTAGGCCTTCTCAAGGCAAGTCAACACTATCCCTACTAACCTTCTGCCCTTATACGCGACCTCCACTCTTTCCTATCTAGAGTCATGTCCTCAGTAATATGAAGTTGCGTCATGTCCTGTTTAATCACCTCTCCCAATACTTTTTCAGTCTACTTCTACCTCTCCGCGTACTCCCAACAACCAACCTCTCACATCTCCTCACTGGGGCATCAGCGCATCTTCTCTTTACATGCCCGAACCATCCGAGTCTCGCTTCCTTCATCTTGTCTGCCACAGAAGCCACTCCCACCTTCTCCCGTATTACTTTATTCTTAATCTTATCTCTCATAATATGCCCACACATCCATCTCAACATCCTCATCTTCGCAACATGCATCTTCTGAACATGTGAGTTCTTGGCTGCACAACACTCCACCCTATACAACAAGGACGGTCTAACCATCACTCTGCAGAACTTACCTTTAAGTTTAGGTGATATCTTCTTATCACACAAGACTCTAGAGGCAAGCCTCCATTTCATCCATGCTGCCCCAATGAGCCACCTATAATTCCGGCATCACTTGGTGTGTATAAACTCTCAACAAGGGTGTCGCTTCTTGAGGAAGAGTTACATTACATTTCAACATTTGACATTTCTGACAAAAGGTATAGCAAAAGGATCTGTATGTTCGGTGCTTACCAACTCGGGGAGATCTCATCTGTTTGAGGTCCAAGTGGCTTAATACATCCTGGAGGTGTCTGCTGCCAAGTGGTTTGGGGTCCAAGAGATGAAAATCAAGCTTCTGGATCTCAAGTTTACCAGGAGCCTTTTCTTAGGCATACCAGGCCTGGGTTGTTAAATATGCCTTTACCTTTCAGAAATTTAGCACGAGTTGCAAAGCCATTACCTGATCTCTGTTATTTACTTCGCAGAAATTCAAGAAAAATCATACGATTCTGCTCTGCAACAGCTTCTCAAATTTTAGTTGTCTACAGTAAGTTGGTCTTCCATTATTAGTATAAATATATTTATGATTATGTAAATTTTTTTACATCGTCGAACAGCAAAATTTAAGACATTTTGTATGTTGATACAGAGTCTCATTTGCTGATCCAGTTGCTGTGAGGCATTCTTTAGAAATTCTCTCCGATTTAGCCACAAGTGATCCATATGCAGTTGCAAATTAGGTAATTTCCTGAACAAGGTGTTTTAGCTTTTGACAATCCTTTAATTTCCTGAACAAGGTTTTTTATCTTTTGACAATCCTTTCTTTTGCTTTAATAGTATGAAGAACTTCAATTTCTGAACTCCAAATTCAATTATTGGTAACTTACAATACTGTGCACTGCTATGCTGATTCTCATTTTATGTTAATGAACATGGACAAGATATTTTACCTACATTGAAGCTCCGGGAGTATGTATGCAGAAGCACTTCCTGTCCTCCCTAAAGAAAAAGTTACTAAAAAAGAGTTGTATAAAAGAATTGTATAAAAGAGTATAATACCACAAAAGTTCACCAAAAGGTCCGAATTAAAAATGTGGAGGATAGAGATGACTGGCAAAGGGTAAAACCTGTCAAATGAGAAAAGGTCTAAACTAAAGTACCATAGATGCCTTGAGGACATATTGTTTATTTACTTGTTCCCAAAAGACAAATGGATGTCATTTTCATGTCCTGTTCTGTTGTTATCCTCACTTTATGTAATTAATTTGATTGTGATATTTAATTCTCCATGAGGCTTAGTGAGTCCAATCATTGAGGTTTTATTCTTTGCTTCAAGAATCTTCAGAAGAGAGAGACAGAAATAAATAAACAAGCAAACTCAATTGCCTACAAAGGTGAAGTGCTTCACCTGACTGGCTCTCAAAGGGGCCTTTCTCACCCAAGACCACTTAATCAAGAGGAATAATTTTTTTCTTTTTTAAAATTGTTAAGTTGTATTCATTAGCATTAAGAGTATGCTGGCCACCTCCAAAAGAGATCAAGGGCAAGCTTCCTATCAAATCTACAATCTAATCTACATCTTCTATATAAAGTTGTTTACACCAAAAAATGTAAAGATACAATACAATTCCATTTTACTTTATGTACAGAATTGGACCTATCTATAAAGCATCTCTTATTTCTTTCCTTCCATATAGACCACCATACATATGATATGATGGTATTAATCTCCACCATCCCCTTTGACTTTTAATTCCTCCCCTCTTAATCCAGCAAATCAAAAGATCTGATGTGTGCTCTGGCATTATCTAGCTAGTGCTTGTAATGTTGAGGAGAATGTTCTGGTGAACTTGCAATGTAAGACTTCTTGAGTAAGGCAAGCTCTCTTAATCTTTAACGTAGTAAAACATTTCACTTTGGTGGGCATGACACTCTTCCAGAAGTACCTCCAAGGATATTGTGTTCCCCCAATCATCTCATGTAGACTGCTCTTATATGCACTTTTGACTGAGAAAGCCCCATCCTTGCTGAGTTTCCACAAGACCCTGTCTGTATAATCAAGAGGAATATTATACTAGTTAACAGATGCTACATGTGTCAGCAAAGCTGACACTATCTCTTCCTTCACTGCCCAATTGTAAAACTGTAGAAGATCTATTTTTGGTCTGAAATGGGTTATGCCACAGAAATGAAAGCTATTATTCCCCGAGTATTCATAAAAACTTCTAGAAAATCTGGAAAAATGGCTCCAGCAGTAATTTCTTGGTGTCTGAACAGATAGAAACCAAAGATAGTTTGATGGCATCTCAAATCCAACCTGCTTCCTCAAGGCTGCTTGTTTAGTTAGAGCCTGTTTGGATTGACTTGTTTTAGGTTCTTTCTAGCCAAAATAAATTGTAAGCACTTTTGTGGTGTTTGGGTAAAATAAGAAGTGCTTTTAAGACAAAATAACAAAAATAAGCCAAAAACCATAAGTTTCTAACTTATGCCTTGTGGACTATAAATTTTAAGGGGTCGTTTGGCTGGGAACAAGTTATCTCAGGATAATTTTTTAATGACTACCTAATACCTCCAACCAAACGTGGGATTAGATAATCCTACATTTTATCCTGGGACTATTATATCTTATACCTCACACCACACAACTCCTAAGTTATAAGCCCATCCAAACAGGCCCTTAATAATTTTTCTGGAATTATCTCACCGCTGGTAATAGTACATATCTTTTTGTTGATTTTATTAGCTCCCTGAAAGTAGCGTAGACTCATCAACAGTACTTTTGTCAAAAAATAAAGAAAGAAGATAGTAGCGTAGACTCACATGTATTGGAGCAATTTATTTCTTCTTGTTTTGTAAGTTATGGATCTTTTTGATGCTTTTTAATGAAATCCCTTTTACATCAAGAGAAAAAGATAAGCAACTATGATTATAGCCAGTTGTAAGACATGTAGGAGGGAGCACTTTGAATTCATTGTGGTTTAAAGATATAGTGCTATATCTTGAACAAGGACGTAAAAGACAATGAGATCAGGGGAAGCAGTATTAAATAAATCTCCCAGTTGTGTTAAGTAAATAGGATGTTTGGAAGGTATGAGGGTTTCATATTTTTGGTTTTCCCCATCGATAAGTTCGAATTCTGTCAAGGTCCTCACATTCCCTAAACATGAAAAAGAAATATATTTCTTAATAAATTTCTGAAGTGTTCCTTCTTGAACGGGAGGAGAAACTTGAAAATCCTTGCTTCATTAGTTGAAAGGAAGAGAAGGAACTCATTGAATAGAATGAGTGATGTGTCGTGCAAACAGACCACCGTTCAATTAGTAAGAAGTGAAATAAGATGAGGAAAGGGACTACAAGCTGCAACGTTCTGGGCTTCTGGGATATCTTAGAACTTTCATGAGTTAATATTGATTAGTATGTGGACTCTTTAAGGAGGACTGCTTTTCCTATCTATATTGATATTCCTTTTTTATTAATACCTCTGTATTTGTTTTCTTGTGTGTTCTCAGTTGACAAGTACCATTGCTCTAATGTTTTGTTGTTGTGGTGTCTTATGCTAAGACCCATGTAAAAGGGCATCCTTATGGTAATTTTCATGAAATAAATCGAGTTTCTTGGTGGATGTCCTTATTGGTAAAAGGGGAATTTCTTGGCATATGTATCTGATTGATGATTTGAGTTGGTTTTTTTACTATAGCTCTTTTGTCTTTTTGTAGGGAAGCTTGCGCAGCTCGGTGGTAAGTTAATTTATTATCTCTGATTTCATAGTCATTTATTATCCATTAATACTATCAGAATTTGTTTGAATCAGGGGCTCTACAAGATGTACTCCATATGCATGATGTTCTTGCTAGAGTTGCACTTGCCAGGTTGTGCCACAGTATATCCCGAGTTCGGTCATTAGATGGTATGTCTGTTTGAAATGTATTCTGAGCAAGCGTGTTCCTTTTCTTTTTGAAGACTGGGAGTAGATAATAAGACTGATTGCTGGCGAATTCCGTATTGCGTGTGCAGAAAGGCTAGACATTAAGACTCAGTTCAATTCGGTGCTATATCAGCTACTACTTGATCCTAGTGAAAGAGTTTGTTTTGACGCTATCCTTTGTGTGCTGGGTAAAGTTGATTGTGCTGAGAGGTAGTTTCATCTTCGAAACTTCTCTTATCATAATGTCACAGATAACTGCCTAATTTGTAAGACTCAAATTCTGAATCAAAGGATGGAGCTCCTTCAAAGTCCTCTAAAGATAAGTTTTCAAAGACAAGGTGTCCTCAACCTCTGATCAAACTTGTGATGAGGAGGTCTTCTAGCTTGTCTTTTTGCTCTCCTGATCCCCCAAACCAAACCAAAACCTTTTACTCTCCAACTATTTTGTGATAGAATTGTTCAACTAACACCCCATCACTTTGACAGGTTAGAGAGTTCTTTCCGCAGTTTCTCTCGGCCTGTACTTCATTCAGCCGCACGGGTGGTGCAAGAAATTGGCAAAAGTCTTGCAGCATCTTTTGCTTTGGGCTTACAAGATATTGATGAAGGAGCTTATGTTAAAACAGTTCGAGAAAATAATGACTCATGTGATCAGGATCATAATGAAACCTCTCACCCTGAAAGGTGAAGGTACTGAAAATGAGTTAGCTTTTTAGCCATAACTCATAGTCTCTCTCTCTCTCTTTAATGTTTATGGAAGGTTCAATTTGTGATACTAAAGGTTCGTAAAAGACATACCCAATGAAAGAGTTTAAAAAATTACTTGAGAAGATGTAGTGCACGTATGCGTCAGTACTTGAAAGGTACTGAGCATGCAGGATAGAGTAAAGCTGAAATAACATATAACTGAACAAAGCAATAAAGCAATGAAATGATCTGAACATGATATAGATACTGAATGCTGAGAACTGAGTTAACTAATGCAATGACCAAATTTATAACATGCTGAGACTGAATACTGACTGTACTGAAATATGATCAATGCAATGGAGTCTGACTGAACTGTGGGAGCTACTAATCACCGACATAAAACCACATGAACTAAATGTGGAGTCCGATGTATACGCCCCATCGAGAGGACCCAATATACCCTGCCAGAGGTATAGAGGCATGCTGGCGTGATCACTAAACTGATGTTGCCCACAGAGGGGACTTACACCTACGTGGCTCGTAGTTTTGGGACTATATGGGTAC
>JAJOOS010036338.1:0-13053 GCA_029582725.1 Solanum chiquidenum | reverse complement strand
CAATTTGCCTATAAAATGTCTTTTTTACCCTTAATGAAATGATTTACAACCACACAAATTTCTATCATTCATTTTGGACCACAAGTTTTAAAAGTCTTTCCATTTTTCTTAAAGTTTGTGCCAAATCAAAGTACATCATATAAAATGGGACGGAGGGAGTAATTCTTTTTCGTTTTACTTTCAATTGTCCATATATTATTTTGACAGACTCTTAAAAAATAATAAATAAATAAATAATTTTGATAATCATCTCTATTAATTGTAAGTCATTTAAATATTAAAAAATGATCGATCTCCAATAATAAAGGTAAAATAAATAAAAGATACTCCTAGTTCATCTTAATTAAATTATTGGGATATGAGATATTCCAAAAATATTTAAGGACATAATTTTCCACTAAAATTCTTTTAATTATTTCTGTATTAATCTCCTAAAAAATATAAAATTATTAAAGTCTTATTAAATGAAGAATAAATGTATAAAAAATCTTCAAAATCCCAACAAATATGGAAAATAGTCAATTATCTATTAATTTTTATATTCCCTTCGTCCACTTTTAATTGTCATGTTGGATTTTTCGAAAGTCAGTTTGACTAATTTTCAAAGTTAAATTAGAATAAATTATATTCAACAATTTAAACAAAAAAAAATTAGATATTCAAAAACTATATGAAAAATACTACAAATTGAATTTTTTTTGTATATCAATGTTAGTTAAAATTCTCAATGTTTGACTCTAAAAAAAATATATCACGACAATTGAAAGTGAACGGAGAAAATATTATATAACATAGTTGACCAATTGTTTTTAAAAACGGAGGGAACATTAATGTGTATTTTTTACCTTAATGTACATGAAAACATGATCTTGTAAAATATTTTTTCTTTTATTATGCCAACATGTCCGTCCAAATACATTTTGATAATTAATTTTACCTCTAATTAAGGAACATTCACAGCTCCACAAATCTTGGAATTCCAAAGAAATTGGTCTTGATTCGATTCATACTAAGATGACAATTTCAGAACATTCTCAACATCTCAAAATTCCCTTAAATTCTTCCAAAGAATTCAGTCTCACTTCTTCTCCTCCTTCAACCTCAACAAAAATGGAGTCTTTACCAAAAACCCAACAACCCCATAAGCGTTATTGGCGTTTCAGCAAGCAAGATTTCTTCCCTGAACCCTCTTTTCACAATTTGGGATCCTACAAAAATGCCCTTTCTCAAACCCCAAATCGTCTCAAGAACCGTCTTTTTGCCCGTTCATCAGATAGCAGTGAATTGGTTGAGCTTAAGAAAGAATCGGAAAATGAAATGAAAATATGTCTGACTTGGTGGGATTTAATCTGGCTTGGATTTGGATCTGTTGTTGGTTCAGGGATTTTCAGCATTACGGGTCAAGAAACCCGAAATGATGCTGGACCTGCTATTGTGCTTTCGTATGCAATTTCTGGTTTATCTGCTTTGCTTTCTGTGTTTTGTTATACTGAATTTTCTGTTGATATTCCGGTTGCTGGTGGGTCTTTTTCGTTTTTGAGAATTGAGTTGGGTGATTTTGTTGCGTTTATAGCTGCTGCTAATATTCTATTAGAGGCTATGGTGGGTGCTGCTGGGTTAGGACGTTCATGGTCGTCTTATTTTGCTAGTATTATTAAGAATAACCCGGATTTTTTAAGGATCAAGATTGATTCTTTTGTAGAAGGGTTTAATTTGTTGGATCCAATAGCTGTTGTGGTTCTTGCACTTGCTAATGGGGTTGCTATGACTGGGACAAAGATGACATCTACTTTGAATTGGGTAAGTTCTATAATTAGTGCTGGTGTGATTGTTTTTATTATAATTGTTGGGTTTGTTAATGGGAAGACTTCAAATTTGGTGCCTTTTTTTCCTTTTGGGGCTGGAGGGGTGTTTAGAGCTGCAGCAGTTGTGTATTGGTCGTATACTGGTTTTGATATGGTTGCGAATATGGCTGAGGAGACAAAGAGGCCATCGAGGGATATACCGTTAGGGTTGCTTGGTTCGATGTCTATGATTACTGTTGTTTATTGTTTGATGGCCTTGGCATTGACAATGATGGTTAAATATACTCAAGTGGATGTTAATGCAGCTTATTCAGTTGCATTTGAAGGCATAGGTATGTATTGGGCAAAGTATTTGGTGGGGATTTGTGCACTTAAAGGAATGACTACTAGTATGCTTGTTGGGTCATTGGGACAATCTCGATACACAACTCAGATTGCAAGAGCACATATGATTCCCCCGTGGTTTGCTTTGGTTCACCCCAAAACTGGAACACCGATTTATGCTACGCTCTTGACAACTATAACTAGTTGCATTCTTGCTCTGTTCACGAGCTTGGATGTCTTGTCAAGTGTGTTCTCATTTAGTACACTTTCCATTTTCATGCTTATGGCTGTTGCATTGCTTGTTAGGCGATACTACGTTACCGATGTTACTTTGAAGCATGATTTGGGTAAATTTCTTCTGTGTTTGTTCATTGTAATTGGTTCATCCATTGGGGCAACAGTTCTTTGGAGTACTGATGTAAAAGGTTGGGTTGGGTATGCTGTGACTGGCGTTTTGTGGTTGTTGGGCACTTCAGGGATGGCACTACTTCCAAAACAAAGAATTCCTAAAGTTTGGGGTGTACCTCTTGTGCCATGGGTACCATCATTGTCAATTGGGATGAATATATTTTTGATAGGTTCTTTGGGTCAGGCGGCATTTTATCGGTTCTTCATATGCAGTGCTGTGATGCTAATTTACTACGTGCTTGTTGGTGTCCATGCAACATATGATATAGCTCATCCCGATAAGCAGAAGTCCGTTAATGAAGAGGAAAAAGAAAGTTCTGATCAAGTGTTATAGTTGGTATGATCTTTAGACTGATCCATGAACTTTTGCAGTTATTTGGTTTTAGATTCTCTAGGAATCGAATGTACAGCTAATGATGTTGGCAAAGTAAAGGAATGTTCCTTTTCTTTTCCCCCTGAATGTTTGAAGTTGTTTTTCCAGTTATTGCTGAAATCCCATGACAGGAAATATGCTTTATAAGTTGGAATAGCAATGTTGTCTTTACATCCTGTATCTTCCATATTTTACTTGATTTGATTTATCATTTGTGCAGCACCATATGCATTACAAGATTCTCCATTTTCATTGTCGTTGTCATAGAATTATATTTGCTGCTAACCTTTGATACAAAGTTTGACCATGGCTCATGAAACTTTTTGGTTGATTCGAAGGTACAGTAAAGCAAATGAAAATGCTATAGGAAAAAGAAGGTACTAGAATAGCTTATCGCTTTATCTATTAAAGTTTTATCTGCTTTAGTATATTCCATTAAAACAGTTGCAGCACAGTTCCTCTCCTATTTGATGACTGGTAGTATACTCATTTATGAGTACTAAGAAACAAGATAAGCACATGTAATTCTAGGTGATTCCTCCCAATTTGCCTCAGTCTTGATGGGGCAGGGTATCAGGAGACCGGTACTTGTATTAGTGCAGGTAACAGATACTCAATTGAGTAGTTAAGGCGGGCACTAGCAGGTCCAACATTATTCGAAAAGAATAAGGAAACAAGATAAGCAATACATGAAGCTCTAATGTGGCTCAAAACAGATACTTTTGCTCATTCATTTTGGTGGAGTAAATTCAGGATTGGAACTTCAAGATATCTTTGTTAGAAACTTTCAGGAGTATGGCTATCTTCCTTTGTAGTATGTGTTATGCCTCCTCTTCGGTTGAAAGGTTTGAAACTCCCATATGACGTTCCATATTCCATTTTAACTGTTGCTTGATTGTTTTGTGAGGATATTTTCTACTAGACAATAACTGTTCATCCATGATTTTGTTGTAGACTCATAGGTTATCATTTCATCTACTACATTTGTAACAATGATGAATGACTAAGCGAGATCTAACACAAATTTGCCAATAGGCATGACTGCTGAACCTCAAGAATAGTTTCCAACAGAAGCTACTAAGCATCACCATATCAGATTTTGGATCCAATTACTCCTAAATGACAGGTCTTTGCTCTCTTGCATCAAGCTAGACTAGGATACAAGAAAAACTAACCTACAAATCTAAATGCAGCATATTATATTTGGTTAGATGTCATGAAGAAGATTCAAAAAGTTAGCCAAGAAAATTGAAATGGTGAGCCACCATTACTGACATAAGTCTTTGTAAGTGTTCAGAAATAGCTTATTTCTGTCCCTTCTTTCTCCACAGGTCTCCAAGCTTCTTAATACCAGAACCCTTTCTCTTCACACGTCCAATACCATCATCAGAGTCATCGATAAGTCCTGGTGAACCCATGTAACAACCATATCCTCCAACTGTTGGTTCAAATACATTACCGTAGCGCTTATAATCCATTGATCCACTCCTCTCATAGAGCCTTCTCTCATTCATCTCCACTTCCCCAGCCAGCACAGCTGCAGCAGCATCTGCAGCTTTCTTCCATTGTTCTGTTTGGACTCTGAGTTTCTTCATCTCACTTTCTAATTCCTCCTTTGCCTTTTCGGTGGCTTCAAGTTTCTCATTTAGCGTAGAAGCATCGTTCTTAGTTGTTTCCAGTTCTTGAGTAACTTGGTTAAACTTGAGATTCATTTCCTCTGTTTTTGCCTTAGTGGAGAAAATTTCACGAGTCGTTTCATTCAGTTCCTTCTTCAGGTTTTCATTTTCTTGAAAAAATGTTTGGAATTCTTGATCTTTCTCTGCCAACTTGACTTTCAACAAGCTTATGTCTTCATTCTTCAAAGCCAGCTCCTCAGGTGATGGTTTATCTGGTTCATTAACTGATAAAGTTGTGATTTTTTCATTAGTGGGCTGGCTAATTTCAACATTTGGGACTTCAAAAACATCAATTTCTTGGATTTTCAATTTGCTCTTAGATTCTTGGATTTCCTCAGTTTCTTGGACAGTTGATTTCTTGGTTTTCTCAAGCTGTTCTTGAACTGCTTTCTTTGCTGCTTCAACTGAAGCTAAATGATCCTTAAGATCTTTCAGCTCTTCTTGTGCTTGCCCAAGTTGAGTATCCAAATCTGCAATTCTTGTACCAAGTTTCTTTTGTTTTACTGGATCAGATTGAGCGCCTCGTGGGGATTTACGATCTCCTAACTTAGGACTTCTCTGATCAGAATCAGAACTTGATGTTCTGAGTTGCGAAGGGACTCGAGGTGATTGCTTTTGAAGCATATCTGATCCCCTATTTGACATGAAATGGATAAACTTTGCTGTCAAAACAATGAGTTGGAATTGGAAAAGAGACTATTACTGAGGGAGATTTAAATGATGCCAAGAACTCACCTTAATCTTGGCATTTCAACTTCTTAATAGAAGTGTTTGAACAAAGGTTCCAACAACTTTAGTCTTGAACTCTGTAAACAAGTTGTTTGGTAGCTGGTTAGAATTATGCAGGTATTAATTATTCCATCTTCTATCCCGCATAAGATAATATACACATTTCCTCATAACTATACATGTTAGTATCAGTTATGCGAGTTTCTAAATTGCAAATCAAACATCATATTAATTTTATACATAAATACCACATTTTCTAACTAGCTACCAAACGTTGTATTACTACTTATACAAATTAATACATGAATGAGTTGTTTCTTTACTGGCTACCTAAAAAGTTGGAAATGTTTTGTTTGTTAATGATAAAGGAAAGAGCTTTCTGCTTAATGAAGACACATAAACAATCCATAGATACTGGTGAAGCATGCTTATAGAGCAGAGCAAAAGTAGATTTTCTTGTCCACTTCTCCCTCATGCATATGTCAATATCATTAAAATATACATTCAACATTATAATAAGTGATTTTTTTTCATCTGCTTAAGTCTTGGTGAACAAATACCTAGTGAAATAGTCGATGTGTAAGATAGCTTGACACCATAATTAGCAATTGATTTGTGAAAGTTAAAGAAGAAAATGCAAACATTAGGAGATAATCTTGAATCAAGAAAAGGAAAACATATATAGTGAACTTACTTGTTTGTTTACTTAGATTGCTCAGCAAATCTCCAAAGCCCTTGAATACTATAGTATATAATTAAAAGAAACATCTACCTTAAAAGAAAAAAAGAACCAGCAAAAGAGGATTTTTGAGAATTGAATGTTATAGGACACATTTTTAAGATTTGAAATTGAATATTTGAAGTTTTGAATTAATGATGGTGGCCTTGCAATATTTTGAAGTTGCAAGTGTGTGTGTAGGACAAGGACTTTTTGAACGTTGAAGGCAGGGAACACTACAAAATATGTTCTTGGGAAACAAAGGTAATAATGTCTTTCTTACGCGTTTCGTCTCAGATTATTTGTCGTGATTCCTATGATTTAAAGGTTTTTAACTAGTATTCGAACAGTCGTAACAACGTATTCATAATTGAGGTGTTTCTAGTTTGACAATCGATACGCTCTCCGTTTTATATTATGTATTCACTATTCTCTTCTTTACACATTTTTTAATCATAAATAAGAAGATAAATTTACTCTTTCGGATCATGTTGTATTTCTCTGTTCCTGTGTCTCAGAGCGTATGGATAGTAGTGCAGGCATTTAACCTTTGAACTTCTCCCAAGTAATATAAAGTAAGAAACACCTTGAACTTTGAATCAGTGACCAAATGTGTCATATTCTATGCTTTTTAATTTGATGAGACATCAAATTTTTTATTTTTTAAAAAAAAGATTTTAAATTTTTTTTATGATATTAAATTAAAAATATGTACTCTAATTTATCAAAATGTTTCTTGAATTTTGCGGTATTAAATTATCATGTGGAGTGCTGGATTATTAAAGTTACTAAATCTAAAAAATAACATTCTTTTTTTTTAATCATATTAAGAAGGAAAGTAAGATATGGAGTCAGTTGGTCTCGAGGAGCAAACAAACGCATTTTCAAGTTCAAAAGAGCCCCAATGCGGGAAAGACCGAATTTACCTTTTTTCGTATGTTATAGTCCATGAATTTTTGGTGATACGTGATCCCGACTTGTTTTTTGCCAAATTTTTTTATGGACGTCCATTACGACCTTATTAATGGAGTCAGTTGGTCCCGGGTAGCAAACATATGCATTTTAAAGTTCAAAAGAGCCCCAATGCAGGAAAGACTGAATTTACCATTTTTTGTGTGCTATAGTCCATGGATTTTTGGTAATATCTGATCCCAACTTGTTTTTTGCCGAATTTTTTTGTTGACGTCGTTACGACCTTATTAATGGAGTCAATTGGTCCCGAGGGGAGAACAAATGCATTTTAAAGTTCAAAAGATCCCAAATGCGGGAAAAACCGAATTTACTATTTTCGTGTGCTATAGTCCATTGATTTTTGGTGATACGTGATCCCAACTTGTCTTTGCCGAAACTTTTTCTGGACACTCGTTACGACCTTATTAATGGATTCAATTGATTCCCAGGGACAAACATATACATTTTCAAGTTCATTATTTTTTTGCTGAAATTTTTTATGTCCGTCCGTTAAGACCTTAGTAATGGAGTCAGTTGGTCCCTACGAGCAAACAGACCCATTTTCAAGTACAAACGAGCCCAGAGCACGTAAACCCAAATTTTACCAATTTTCATGGACGTTCGTTAAGACCTTAGTAATGGATCTAGTTGGTCCCGACGGGCAAACGGTCCCATTTTCAAGTTCAAACGAGCCCCAAAGCAGGTAAACCCAGATTTTACCGTTTTTCGTGTGTTTTAGTCCATGAATTTTTGGTGATTCAGAATTTCGATCATTTTTTGCTGAAATATTTCATGGACGTTTGTTAAGACCTTAATAATGGAGTCAGTTGGTCCCAACGGGAAAACGAAACCATTTTCAAGTTCAAACGAGCCCCAGGGCAAGTAAATCCATATTTTATCAATTTTCATGTGTTATAGTACATGGATTTTTGGTGATCTAGGATTCCAGCCATTTTTTTGCCAAAAATTTTCATGGACATCCGTTAAGACCTTTGTAATGGAGCCAGTTGGTCCCGACGGGCAAACGTGTCCATTTTCAAGTTCAAACAAGCCCCTGAGCAGGTAAACTCAGATTTTATAGTCCATGGATTTTTGGTAATCCGGGATTTCAGCAATTCTTTTGCCAATTTTTTTTATGGATGTCCGCTAAGACCTTAGTAATGGAGCCAGTTGGTCTCGACGGGCAAACGAGACCATTTTCAAGTTCAAACGAGCACCAGAGCAGGTAAACCCAAAATAGTCCATTAATTTTTGGTGATTCAGGATTCCAGACATTTTTTTACCAATTTTTTTCATGGACGTTCGTTAAGACCTTAGAAATGGAGCTAGTTAGTCCCGATAGGCAAATGGGCCCATTTTCAAGTACAAATGAGCCCCATAGAAGATAAATCCATATTTTACCAATTCTCGTGTGCTATATAGTCAATGAATTTTTGGTGATCCCAGTTATCGGCCATTTATTTGCCGAATTTTTTCATGGACGTTCGTTAAGACCTTAGTAATGGAGCCAGTTGGTAACGACAGGCAAACAGACCCATTTTTAAGTTCAAACGAGCCCCAAAGCAAGTAAACTCAAATTTTACTAATTTTCGTGTGCATAGTCCATGGATTTTGGGTGATCTGGGATTTCGGCCATTTTTTTGCCAAAATTTTTCATGGACATTCGTTAAGACCTTAGTAATGGAGCTAGTTGGTCTCGATGGGCAAACATACCCATTTTCAAGTATCCCAAGAGCAGGTAAACCCAGATTTTACCAATTTTTGTGTGATATAATCCATGGATTTTTGGTTATCCGGGATTTCGACCAATTTTTTACCAAAAATTTTCATAGACGCCCGTTAAGACCTTAGTGATTGATCCAGTTGGTCTCAACGGGCAAACGGGCCCATTTTCAAGTACAAACTAGCCCCAGAACAGGTAAACCCAGATTTTACTAATTGTCGTGTGCTAATAGTCCATGGATTTTAGGTAATCCTGAATTTCGGTTATTTTTTTGCCGAAATTTTTCATGGACGCCGTTAAGACCTACTAATGGAGCCTATTGGTCATGATAGGCAAACAGACCAATTTTCAAGTTCAAACGAGCCACAAAGCAGGTAAGCCCAGATTTAACCGATTTTTGTGTACTACAGTCCATGGATTTTTGGTGATCGGGGATTCCACACATTTTTTTGTCGATGAACGTTCGTTATGACCTTAGTAATGGAGCCAGTTGGTCCTGACGGGCCAACGAGCACATTTTCAAGTTCAAGCGAGCCCCAAAGCAGGTAAACCCAAATTTTACCAATTTTCATGTGCTATAATCAATAGATTTTTGGTGATCCAAGATTTCGGCCATTTTTTTGTCGAAATATTTCATGGACGTCCATTAAGACCTTAGTAATGGAGACAGTTGGTCTCGACGGGCAAACAAACCCATTTTCAAGTTCAAACAAGCCTAAAGCAGGTAAATCCATATTTTATCGATTTTCGTCTACTATAGTCAATGAAGTTTTGGTGATCCGAGATTTTGGCCATGTTTTTGCCGTAATTTTTCATGGATGTCCATTAAGACCTTAGTAATGGAGCAGTTGGTCCCGACGGGAAAACGGGCCTATTTTAAAGTTCAAACGATCCCCAAAGCAGGTAAACCGAGATTTAACTGATTTTACTGTTTTTCCTGCTTTGGGGTTCGTTTGAACTTGAAAATGATCCTGTTTGCCCCTGTGGACCAACTGGCTCAATTAATAAGGTCAAAACCGACGTCCATGAAATATTTCGGCAAAAAAAATTCAGGAATACTATCACCAAAAAGTCGTGGACTAATAGCACACAAAAATGGTAAAATATGGTTTTTCCTGCTTTGGGGCTCATTTGAACTTGAAAAAGGGCATGTTTCCCCCTCGGGACCAACTAACAGCATTAACAGGGTTGTAACGGATGTCCATGAAATTTTTTGGCAATTTTTTTTTCAGAATCCCGAATCACCAAAAATACGTGAACTATAGCACACGAAAATTGGTAAAATCTAGTTTTTTTTGCTTTGGGGCTCGTTTGAACTTGAAAATGGGTCTGTTTACCCCTCGGGACCAACTGGCTCCATTAATAAAGTCGTATTGAACGTCCACAAAAAATTTCAGCAAAAAAGATTCTGAAATGCTATCACAAAAAATTCATGGACTATAGCAGACGAAAATCGATAAAATCTAGTTTTTCCTGATTTGGGGCTCATTCGAACTTGAAAAAGAGCATGTTTGTCACTCAGGACCAACTGACGGTATTAATAAAGTCGTAACGGACGTCCATAAAAAAATTTGGCAAAACATGTTTTGAAATCCCGAATCACCAAAAATCCATGGACTATGCACATGAAAATTGGTAAAATTTGGTTTTTCCTACTTTGGGGATCGTTTGAACTTGAAAAAGGGCCTATTTGCTCCTCGGGACCAACTGACGGCATTAATAAGGTCGTAACGGACGTCCATAAAAAATTTCGACAAAAAAAGTTCCAAAATTTAAAATCACCAAAAATTCGTTGACTATAGCACACGAAAATTGGTAAAATCTAGTTTTTCCTACTTTGGGGCTCATCTGAACTTGAAAATGGACATGTTTGCCCCTCGGAACCAACTAGCTCCATTAATAAGGTCGTAACGGACGTCCATGAAAATTTTTGGCAAAACAATTTCTGGAATCCTATCACCAAAAATTCGTGGACGTTATAACACACGAAAATCGGTAAAATATGATTTTTCCTGCTTTATGGCTCGTTTAAACTTGAAAAACAGCATGATCGCCCCTCAGGACCTACTAACGGCATTAATAAGGTCACAATGAACGTCCATGAAAAAGTTCTGGAATCCCGAATCCCGAATCACGGATTCGTAGACTATAGTAGACAAAAATCGGTAAAATTCAGTTTTTCCAGCTTTGGGGGCTCGTTTAAACTTTAAAATGGGCCCGTTTGCCTCTCGGGACAAACTGTCTCCATTAATAAGGTCGTAATGGACGTCCATGAAAAATTTCGGCAACAAAAATTCTGGAATCCTATCATTAAAAATCCATGGACTATAGCAAACCAAAATTGGTAAAATTAGATTTTTCCCTCTCTGGGCCCATTTGAACTTGAAAAAGGGCCTGTTTTCCCCTTGGGACCAACCGACAATATTAAAAGGCTCGTAACGGACGTCCATGAAATTATTTTGCAAAAAGAGTTCCGAAATTCCGAATCACCAAAAAATTATGGACATAGCACACGAAAATTGGTAAAATATGGTTAATCCAGCTTTGGGCTTGTTTGAACTTGAAAATGGGCATGTTTGCCCCTCGGGACCAACTGGCTCGATTAATAAGGTAAAAATGATGTACATGAAAAATTTCGACAAAAAATAATTTGGAATCCTATCACAAAAAAATTCTTGGACTATAGCACACGAAAATCAGTAAAATCTGGTGTTTCCTGCTTTGGGGCTCGTATGAACTTGAAAAAAGGCGTGTTTGTCCCTCAGGACCTACTAACGGCATTAATAAGGTCGTAATGGACGTAAAAGATCAAGAATCCTGAATCACAAAAAATCTGAGGATTATAACACACAAAAATTAGTAAAATATGGTTTTTCCTGCTTTGGGACTCGTTTAAACTTTAAAATGGGCCCGTTTACCCCTCGGGACCAATTGGCTCCCTAAAAAGGTCGTACTAGACGTCTATGAAAAAAAATTGGCAAAAAGAGTTTCGAAATACTATCAATAAAAATTTGTGGACAATAGCACACGAAAATCGATAAAATCTGGTTTTTCCTGCATTAGGGCTCGTTTGAACTTGAAACAATGGCCTATTTGACCTTCGGGACCAACTAACGACAATAATAAGGTTGTATCGGACGTCTATGAAAAATTTCAGCAAAAAAAGTTCTGGAATCCCGAATTACCAAAATTAGTGGATAATAGCGCACAGAAATTGGTAAAAGATGATTTTTCCTGCTTTGGAGCTCGTTTGAACTTGAAAATGAGCTCGTTTGCCCCTCGGAACCAACTAGCTTTATTAATAAGGTCGTAACGGGCGTCCATGAAAAATTACAGAAAAAAAATATCGGAATCATATCACCAAAAATTGGTGGACTATAGCACACGAAAAATCGGTAAAATCTGGTTTTATCTTGCTTAGGGGCTCATTTAAACTTGAAAAACGACCTTTTTACCCCTCGGAACCAACTGATAGCATTAAAAAGGTCGTAACGGATATCATGAAAAATTTCAGCAAAAAAAGTTCTACAATCCCGAATCATCCAAAAATTGTGGACTATAGCACACGAAAATTGGTAAAATCTGTTTTTTCTTGCTTTGGGGATCGATGAACTTGAAAAATGGCCTTTTAACCCTTTGGGACCAACTGACGGCATTAAAAAGGTCGTAACAGACATCCATAAAAAAATTTGGCAAAAAATGTTCTAAAATCTCGAATCACCAAAAATTTGTGGACTATGTAGCTCACGAATATCGGTAAAATCTGGTTTTTCCTGCTTTGGGACTCATTTCAACTTGAAAATGGGCTCGTTTGTCCCTTGGGACCAACTTTCTCCATTAATAAGGTTGTAACGGATGTCGATGAGAAATTTCGGCAAAATTTTTTTTGGAATCTTATCACAAAAAATTTGTGGACTATAGCACACGAAGTTGGTAAAATATGATTTTTCCTGCTTTGGGGCTTGTTTGAACTTGAAAATGGGTCCGTTTTCCCCTCGAAATCAGTTGACTCCTTTAATAAGGTCGTAATGGACGTCCATGAAAAATTGATGCAAAAAAATTCTGGAATCCTATCACTAAAAATCTGTGGACTATAGCATAGAAAAATTGGTAAAATATGGTTTTTCCTACTTTGGGGCTTATTTGAACTTGAAAAAGGCATGTTTGCCCCTTGGTACCAACTAGGCCTGGCAACGGAACCGGGAGGTGCCGGTTCCGGTTCCGGTCCGTTACCGGTTCCGTCTCGGTTCCGGTTAGTTCCGGTTTAGTTCGGACTGTAGCGGGTCCGGGAGGGGTAACGGGACGGAAACCGGGATTTACCGATTAGTCCCGGTTCCGGTCCGGTT